>MDKJ01154622.1:0-149967 GCA_005239525.1 Nicotiana knightiana | reverse complement strand
GTGTTTGCTCGTTTCTTCTGTATAATTTGGATCATGCCAAAAAGAAAGAAGGGATAGCCTTAAGATACCTGGAGTAGAGAATAATACGTATGATATTCTTGGAAAAATTTGCACCATACTCTCTTAGAATCACAAAATCTCACGTTGCTATTGTGCTAAGAAATCTCGTTGGTTGAAGAAATCACGTTGTAGTTTTTTTTTTAGGAATTTTTAGGAATCATATTCTACAAAAGCTCTTCTAATTGTACTGTTGGTAGAAATGAAAAAATATAAGAAATGAAATGTCTTGTTATGAATCCCTTATCTAGGAGTTTCTGAATCTGCTCCTTTATTTCCTTTAGCTCCGATGGTGCCATACAATAAGGTGGAATAGAAATAGGCTGGGTGCTTGGCACTAGGTCAATACTAAAATCAATGTCCCTGTCAGGTGGGATGCATGGCAGGTCTGTAGGAAAAAAATATGGAAAGTCATAGACCATAGGAATCGAAGCAATAGCAGAAGTCTCACAACTGACATCCCTCACAAAAGCCAGATAAGATAAACACCCCTTCTCAACCATGTACTGAGCCTTCAGGTAGGAAATCACCCTGCTAGACATATACTCAGAAGAACCTTTCCACTCAACCCTCGGACGTCCTGGAATAGCTAAGGTCACGGTCTTACCGTGATAATCAAGAACAACATGACACAGAGACAACCAATCCATGACCAATATCACATCAAAATCGACCATGCTGAGTAATAGTAGGTCCACTCGGGTCTCCAGACCCCCAATATATATCACACACGACCGATACACACGGACCACAACAACAGTATTGCCCACCGGTATCGACACATGAATAGAGGTAACTAAAGACTCACGGGGCATATCCAGAAAATGGGAAAAATATGAAGAAACATAGGAATATGTTGAACCAGGGTCAAGTAAAGCCAAAGCATCTCGACAACAGACTGAGATAATACCTACGATCACTGCATCGGAGGCCATAGCATCTGGCCTCCCTCTCCTCCCGCTCTTGGCAGCGAACCGACTTAATATATCAAGCTGCTAAGTGAGGCCATCCACAAACCTCCTAACCCTATCCCTATCAGTAGGGACTAACTCGGTAGCATGACGAGCCAACTCTGAAAACTGCATCTCATACTGCATCATTGATAGCTCCCCCTGATGCAGCTACTCTAAAAGCCTGCGCTGCTCTTCCCTATGTGACTGGGGTACATACTTCTCCAAGAAGATAGTGGAGAAGTGCTGCCAGGTGAGGGGTGCTGAATCAACAGGCCTACGCCTCTCAAAAGACTCCACCAAGTGAAAGCAGCACCAGAAAACTGAAAAGTAGCAAATGATACCCCACTGTCTCCAAAATCCCAGCAGTACGCAGCATCCTCTGACACTTATCCAGAAAACCCTTGGCATCCCCGCCCTCAGCATCGCTGAATGTTAGAGGTTGTAGTCTACTAAACCTGTCCAGTCTACGGTGCTCGTCCTCTGGCATAGCCGGAACCACGAAATCCCGAACTTGAGCAACCTCATTGGCTAGAACCGCCCCCAGTTTTTGCTGGCCCTGAGTAGCCGGCTCAAGTGTCCGACAAACTGGAGTCTGACTGCCTCCCCCGGCCTGAGAAGTAGCGGCAACTGCCTGAGCAAGGGTGGTACACACAGCCAAGATCTGAGCCATGGTCTCTTGAAGACCCGGAATAACAATAGGCACTGCCAGTGCCTGAGCCTTTCCCGCTGAAGCATCTGAGGCGGGAATCTGATCCTGAACAGTAGGGGGATCAACTGGCACTGCCCTGACTGCTGCACAGGATGGCCCCTACCTCTACCACGAACTCTACCCCTCACTGGTTGCTGGTGGCTGATCACCCTGATCGGTAGCGCGAGTCCTCACCATTTGTGAAAGAATAAAACAACAAAAGTTTAGATTTCCAGAATCAACAAAATAGCACGACATAATTCATGAAAAATGAGATTGTTCCTGAAGGTTTCGCAGCCTCTCGACGATAAGTATAGACATCTTGGTACCGATCCGCAAGACTCTACTGAACCTGCTCATGAACGTTGAGTCATATGTAATCTAGGCTCTGGTACCAACTTGTCATGACCCCAAAATCCTAAACCGATCATGATGGCACCTATCGTGGAACTAGGCTAGCCAATAATCACATAATTATAGTTTCTTTCCAAAATCCCAACCATTTTCAACATTTCATAGAAGTATATAGAATTATTGAATCCATTAGGCAAATAAACAGTTAAATAGTCTAACCATCCCCAAAACCTAGAGTCAACATGTCATGAGCATCTAAGAAATATTCCAAAAGGTATATTATTATAATAAAAAAACCTTCGAACGAATAACTAGATACCACATAAGAAGGGAAAACAGAGATGATGCGGACGCTGAATAACTATCTCTATATCCCGAACTCCGGCTCCGCGCGGAATAGATGGATAACGCTCAGTATCAGCACCTGTATCTGCACACAGAAGTGCAGGGAGAAATGTGAGTACGCCAACTCACTAGTAATAAAAATAAATCAAGTCTAAGTGGCAAGAAACGCATAAAAATCAATATCATCAGTTCACAATATGCACATCCTTTCTTTCCAACAGTATATACATAGATATATGAAATCAACATGCCTTAAAATCCAAATTCAGAAAAATCCCTTTAAAAAAAAAAATGTTTTCCAACAATTTCAGAAATAAAAATAATCGAAGGATTTAGTGTAAAATGAAATAAATCATAAGTATCCCCTCGGGAAAAAAAATGAATCGTAAATCGTCCCTCGGGTAGAACATCACTCAGAACCTCACAGCCACTCAATATTAGCCCCTCGGGCAACCTCACTGTCAATCATGCCATCCAATCACTCAGCACTCGGCACACAGCACTCGCACTCAGTAGGTACTTGCGCTCGGGAGGGGGGGGTATACAGACTCCGGAGGGGCTCCTTCAGCCCAAGCACTAATATCAACCCACCTCGTGGCATATCATATCCTCAACACTACTTTCAACATAAGGTTAGGTTTGTTACTTACTGAGTACATGGGGTCGGTTGTACTCATACTACACTTCTGCACCTTGCGTGCAGATGTTGGCTGCTGATGTTGATGTGTTCCATGAGAGCTGGATTGAAGATGTACCCGCATTCCAGTTGTAGCTACCTCTTGTTCATGGTAGCCTTAGATTCATAAAACTATGTTTATGTACTTTTCGAAGAGATGCTGTATTTAACTCATACCATATCTGTAAACTATATTCTAGAGATTCATGATTTGTACTACCAGTCCTTGGGGAATGTATCAGATTTAGATATTTCTTTACTAAATTGCTTTATTAAATTGTTTTTAGAACTGGTTAGTTGTTAGTTAGCTTACCTAGCGGGTTGGGTTAGGTGCCATCACGACTAGATGGATTTTGGGTCATCACAAAGTGACCAAATTACCTCCTACTAAAACACAATATACAGACATAGAACGTCTATTAGAAGGAGATCTGGCCCAATCAACATCTGTGTGCCCAGCAGTCTGCTTGTGGCTAGATCCTTAAATAGTAATCCTTTCCCTGGAGCTGACATTATATACCGAAGAATGCAAAAAATAGCATCCCAATGACTATCACGAGGATAATCCATAAAATGGATTATGACACTCATTGGAAAAGAAATGTCAGGTGTCATGACCCAAACCAATGGGCCGCGACGCGCACCCGACATACCAATCAATACATGTCTAAGTCATACTAACCAAACAAGAAACTTCGGAGCAAATGGAGCGCACCAACATCATCCGTTGAGCTGATAGCCTACTTGAAGGACTCTCGACCTATCTATCGGGACTTGCGGGCATGAAACGTAGCATCCCCAGGCAAAGAGACGTCAGTACAAATAATGTACCGAGTATGTAAGGAACATAAATAAGTACATAATAGACGTGGATGAAATATAGAGTAAATGACTCAACCTGTAAGTCTAGATAACTCTATAAATCATAAAATAATTATGGTGTCATGCATATGCGTATGAATGGAATTTCGTGCATAGGTAAATGTTCATAACATCATCAGGCCTCTAAGGGCATCCCATCATATCATCTCGGCCACTGCGGGCAAAATCATCAACACATACCAGCTGATCGGGTGGTGGTGCATATATGCCATAACCTTTGCCATATCCCATATACATATATATACATATATATATATACACACGTATATAACACCATCTGGTCATGAGTCAATGTGAATGTATAAATGCATGAAACGCATATGAAATACATTAATAAACTCTCTCGGTACGTCATATACCATTATGCCTTTGATTAATATCATGAAATAAACTTTTATCAACTTACGTATTTTTTATACCCATAAATAGATGATAAAATAATATGACACATGGGGAATAAAGAACACAAGCATCTCTAGTATTTCTATGAATAGAGTCATTTATGAAAGTTGTGCATTTGCTCATTTCGTTCGTGTCGTATAGATCATGCAAAAAAGAAATAAGGAATAGCCTTAACATACCTAGAGTAGGGAAAAATCCATATGATATTCTTGGAAAACGTTGCACCGTACTCTTTGAGAACCGCAAAATTTTATGTTGCTACGGCTCTAATAATTCTCGTTGGAATTGTTTGGTTGCAAGAATTTTGGTTGAAATCTTGTAAGAATTTCTTGAAAGAATCACGTTGTTAAGGTAATGTTTTAGAATTTGATTGTAGAGTTTTGGTAAGGAATTTTGTAGGAATCTGATGTAGTATTTTGAGAATGAAAATGTTGTTTTTGTTATTCAAAAAAAAAAGAATGAAATGTGTTTTGAACTCATTGTATTAAGTTTCCACCTAATCCCAAATGATCAAGAGTCATTGGTTTTGTTAGGGTCTTGCTGCCAGGTGGTGGTGGGGGTGGGGGTGGGAAATTTTAATCTTTATCCACTTATTAGATAATTAGGTAATGTCTCGTTACCGGGTAGTTAATCAATTACCCTCGTAATTAAGAATTGTCTCAAATTACTTAAAGATGTACTTATTATTAAAACACTTCTATACATCATACTATCATGTTCATATGGTACCTTGTATGGTACAAGTCCATAAATACCAGGTATTTTAGCTCGGGCCGTATTTTATCCCAAAATGTCAAACTTTCACGAAATTCATTTCCTTTGATTTTCTTACCCTTTATCCTTCTCGAACTTACTCATCATGTGTTTAAAATAGCATAATGCTTATAATCTCAAAACAATCACATTCCCAAATTTATGTTGATTAACTTACGGCAAAACTTTAACGTACCAAAATGCGGGATGTGATATCTCATTTCCGAGCTTTCATCAATTTACTTATGGCGTATTTTTTTCACGTACGAAAACATGGGGTGTAACATAATTCCCCCTTTGGAACATTTGTCCTTGAATGTTGACTGATGCACTTATCATTCTCATAACTCATAGCTCTTGCTAATACTTTGATATTCTTCTGGCCGTATAGGCAACTGTTCTTTAAGTAAATCGAAAGCCTAGGGTATTCCGCCTTTTAGTCCTCTTTCTCATACCACGACTTGTGGCCGAAATCTTTCCAATCTCGTAATTGTTGCTACCTCTTGTCATGCAGCCTGTATGACTCTGAATTTGTAAGTGTGCCTATGCGACTCTTTTCTTCTTTTCCCTCCACATTTTAGCCAATCTCTAAGCTTTACTTTGCAAACATATACAGAGCTTAACAAGATGTCCCTCTGGGCATCTATAGATATTGTTGAAATCTTTGGTCGATACTTTTCTTTTTTAACTTACGAATATTGATATATCTTATTTCATAGACTCGATTATCCATTAGTATAACTTTACTGTACCTAGGTAGGTCATACTATACCATAACTCTTACTTCGGTTTATCATTACTGAGGTCTGCTACCAAACCCAGGTTACTCTCGTTGCTTATTTTATATGTATAAATCTAAGTCCTTTAATGCTTCTTCATTATTGTTCATCTTAAGAATGATGGCCTAATCTCACCTCATACTTTGTATCATTTATCCATCCATTATTGATTCACATCAATATTGATCTATAATCTACTACTGATAACTTAAAACCTCTTACATAATCACTAGGACTTATGTTGCATCGAAGAACATAGAAGAGATTACCACCATATTTGATAGCATTCTAATGTGATTTACCTTATGCGGGTATTTTAATCTCGTACAATTCGTGAAATCCTCTTCAAGTTATTACTTAATCGAAGGCCGAAACATCATCCTTTATTTATCACAATTACACTCTCATTGTACTACCAGGGCATCATTTAATCTCTTCTAAATGTTACTAGTCTTAGACTCCTTTGAGTTCATTCAGGCTATGCTGAGCTTTCTATAACTTAGAGAAACCATCAGCTCTTTTGTTTTCATGGGCTTAATCCCGTGGACTTATCCGTTATCATCACCTTCTCATTTGCCCTTTCTTATCCTTACTTTTGTCTTCCTAAAACTCTGTCGCTTTACCATACTTTAACTTGGGACTTACACATATCTATTTATACTACTCGCAACCTTCTTTCAACTTGTTTGCAACATATATTTCCTTATGGTTATTCTGGAACATCAAGCGAGACCGCGCATCGTCTCTAACTCTACTTTACTCTCTTGGATAGAGCTCTCAGTACCTAGAAATCATAGGCTGGATGATATGCTACTATTGATGTCGATATTATTCCTAGATACTGAATCCCCGTGTTTCTAGCCTTCTATCCGAAGTCTGGACTATTCACAACCTTTTGCATTTGAGTATATCATACATTGTTCACCTTTACCTTAAAGTCTCACATCCCATCTTCTATTTATTTCATGACCTCCTTTCCATATAGGTATACCTAGTATTCACAACTTCAAGTTTTATTATAATACTTGCACCTCTGGTGTATGCACAATCCGGCGAGAGCTTCATACTGACTTCTTATAAGGCTGGTACTTCTACTATTTGGCTTCCTTCTAAAGCCATTATAGAATATGGCTATTATATTGTCTCTCTTGTATCTATGATATTAAAAGTGATTCCGCAATGTTCTTAATCACGATGTTCATAATTTTCTAGGTCCAATAATCAAATTCCTGATTCAATTGGTTGATGTAACTCTTTAGTTTCCTCATCCTTATAATTATCCTTTATGTAGGCTTAAGCTATCTTTCGATATACGGCTCATGGCATTTGGTTTTTACTTTATCCTTTCATGGACGCTATGGAAAACCACGATATAATCTTCTAATGATTCAATCCTTTTTCAATGATCTGGACCCGATTCCTTCTTTAACATACACCGGAGTCTTCTACGGCTGATCATTAATTGAATAATTCCTTTCAATCCATCTCGACTTTCTTCAAACGTAAGAAATTGCCTGTCCTGGTCTTTTTTTTCCCCCTTGTTGCGTGCATACTCAGCTTATCTGATTTATCACGCATGCCAAAATTTTTGTGCAACTCATATGGTCTGAATATTACTTTTGGTTTTACTACCTGCTCATTAGCCATGGTAGGTGCCACTTTCTTTTGGAGTGCATACAATTTTGTAGTGAGACTGTTGTTACACGACCATTTCCTCTTTAGGTTATTGTGCTTAGGTTGAAGCTTTCTTCCTTACTTTCTCAACTAGTCCTTCATTGTAGTACTTAAGGAGGACCCTCTGACTCTTGTAAACTTACAAGCTTATTACGTTGTATGTTGATGTCCTTCCTCGCCTATAATTATCCACAATTACTTACCTCCATGCCCTTGTGCTTGTAGTGTTGCTACTGATATTTCGACTGTCTTCCCAGTGGAATTCTTTTTTTATTTCTGTAATACTCATATGGTACCCTTTTAACTTCCCCAACTCTTATATGAATATATCTCAAGTATTACAATATCATAACTGCGAGACTGAATTCCCCAAGTTGGGGTTCCCTATGTTTATCTTGCATTGATCTTTCGATTTGTCTTTATCCTCTCGTCTAGCCATAATTGGGCTATTCCTGAATAAACTACTAACTACTCGTTGGCCCATTCTCACATCAATATTCCGAGTAATCTTTCTTGGTTTATTCCTTTTGTCTTAACTTACCTCTCGCACTGGCTCCTTATTTATCATAAACATCCCGGGCTGGAACCCTTACTTCCTTTCATTGACGTCGTGCTTGCATAATGTTCTGGAATGGTAGCATATCTGTGGGATTTGAATAAGTGCAATATCATCTCTTTCATCATTTCATTCTTTTTTTTATCGCATTATTCCTTTACCACTCTATAGTTACTAGAACCACTTAATTAAGACTTAATGCCACATCACTCCATATTCTCCTCTTTAGGGGAGTACTAAGATTTAGCACTATGGCGATCTACCTGTAGATATTTTATCTCTTCATATTTGTCATCTTCTCACATCATCGATGACCCTTACTCACCTTGCGCCAATCCTTCTGTGTCAAAGATAATAAAATTCCTTACTCACAAGGGTGACACTTAGCATAATTGGCACATACAGTCCCTTGAGATTAACTTTGCTTACATTGCTTGCTTTAGCGAAATGTCTTCCTGAATGACCATTATCTGAATTTCTCATGAATCTTCTTCTGTTGTCCATTCATTATTATCGCCAGAACGAAATCTGAAAGTTTCATGATGCCGACCATTATCAAATCACTAAGTTTGTAATTCATGTTTAGTTTATCTTGTTCACCAGCCCATACTGATTTCTATTATTCTGGGGTCTAACTTTTCCTTCTAGTAGTTGCGTTAGAGTCACGAACTTATTTCTCGAAGTGAGGATATGGCTTTATGGCCTATACCCTTTTGTTGTCTCAAGGCCTGTCACCTCTCGTCTTTTACTTCACATGACAATAGAATTTGTAATACTGTCATCTTTTTTATCTACCGTTGTCATCCATTTATCACATCTTACTCATAATGCTTCATTAATTCTCTTCTTATTCCCCTACTAATATTTATGTCTATCACTTTATTATAAAAACTCCAATAAGGCATTCTTTTCATTTTATCTCCCCTTTCTCCATCCACCGGCCTTTCGGTTTGCCTGACATTCTCTCTCTGCTAAGGACGGGAGCCACACTAAGATAATATTTATCCCTTCCAGGCTTCTAGTACCTATCATTGTAGTACTCATATCTAGCTATACTATTTTAGAGTCCACCATCTAGGTATCTCACAAGGAGATCTATTAACATATTTGCAATATCCTTCGGAAATGTCAACTAACACAAACAATTCATTCACTATTCTGGGTTACTTTTACCCTAACCGGATCCTGATATCCCATCCGAAACACACCTGTCAGCCCCCATAGTGCATAACTAAGATAGGTGTGATTAATTGTATATATCTCCATTACTGTAAAAAGTAACTTAGAATGCTTATATCTCTTTTCCTGAATTGTAGATAATTATCATCTTCACTAACTGGGTTCCTCGTTCCCTTATTCCCCTTGCTTCATTTACATGTTGATACTTGTATCTATCATCTGAATCTCTTAGCTTTTCATCATATGGGTGGATAGATATTCTTGCCTTAATTCTCCTTGTCAAAAATCTTATACACTCATGATCTACTAAAGACCTTAAATTTAATCATCATAAGCATGATGCAAAAATCGAGTTCCTCTGGCTCATCTCTTCCACAATCATATCTCTTACCAACCGTCTTTCTGGATGTAGGCATCATCGTATTATAAATAAAACAGAGTTTAGGAAATTGAGTTCTACCACACGATCTAGAGTACGAAGAAAGAGTGACAGTCCTAAATGCCCTGCCACGTCCTGCTTATAAGTGTGGTGCATGACACACCTATAAACAAGATCTACTAGACACGACTGGTAAATTACCTAGGACAGAACTGCTTTGATACAACTTTCGTCATGACCCAAATTGATGGGCCGCGATGGGAACCTGACATACCAATCAATACATGTATAAGTCATACTGACCAAACAAGCAACTCCAGAGCAAATGGACCGCACCAACATCTTCCACTGAGCTGATAACCTACTTAGAGAACTCTCGACCTGTCTATTGGGACTTACGGGCATGAAACGCAGCGTCCCCAGGCAAAAGGGACGTCCGTACGAATAATGTAACTAGTATGTAAGACACATAAATAAGTACATAACGGACGTGGAAGAAATATAGAGTAAATGACTCATCCTGTAAGTCTAGATAAATCTGTAAATCATGAAATAATTATAGTGTCATGCATATACGTATGAATGTCATGTCGTGCATATGTACATGTTTCAAAATATCATCAGGCCTCTGAGGGCATCCTATTGTATCATCTCGGCCACTGTGGGCAAAATCATCAATGTATACCAGCTGATCAAGTAGTGGTGCGTATATAACGCCATAACCTTTCCCATATCCCATATACATGTGTATGTAACTTCATCTGGTCATGGGTCAATGTGCATGTATAAATGCATGAAATGCATATGAAACACGTTAATAAAATCTTTTGGTGCATCATAAGACCATTATGCCTCTGATTAATATCATGAAATAAATTTTTATCAACTTACGTATTTTTGAGACCCATGAACAGATGATAAAATAATATGACACATGAGCAATCAATAACATAAGCATCTCTAGTATTTCTATGAATAGAGTCATTTATGAAAGTTGTGCATTTGCTCGTTTCATTCGTGTCGTATAGATCTTGCCAAAAATAAAGAAGGGATAGCATTAACATACCTGGAGTAGGGAAAAATCCGTATGATATTCTTGGAAAAGTGTAACGACCTGGCCGGTTGTTTCATGAGATTAGCCCCGCTTCCCCCATTTCTGCCTTATTGTATGTTTCTTAGCATGTTTATGTTGTGTTGAGTCGAATGGTTTGGGTTCGGAGTGGTCGTGGTGAGAACAGAGACAGTCTCTTCAATTAGCTTAATAGTTGAAAAAGTCAACTAAGTGTTGACTTATTGGTAAACGACCTCAGAATGCAGATTTTATGACTCGGATAGCTTCGTTAGGTGATTTAGGAATTAGGAGTGTGTTCGTAATGAAGTTTTGATGTCCTGTGTAGAATTAGGCTTGGATTGGCGAAAGTTAGTTTTTGGCGATTTTCGGTCGGCAGTGGAAAATAGGCTATCAGGGTCGGAATGGAATTTCGGAAGTTGGAACAGGTTTGTAATGTTATTTTGGATATGTGTGCACATTTTCAGATCGATCGGATGTGTTTTGGTTGGTTTCGGCATCACTGGCGAAATTTAGAAGTTTCAAAGTTCATAGGCTTGAATTTGATGTAATTTTGGTGTTTTCGTGTTGTTTTTGGTGTTTCGAAGGCTCGAGTAAGTTTGAATGATGCTATGGGGTGTGTTGGTATGTTTTCTTGGGGCCCCGAGAGGCTCGGGATTCATTTCGGATGGTTGGCGGAGGTTTGAACTTGGGAAATTTGCAGCAAATAGCTGCTGGTGGGGCCGCACCTACGGATGGGAAGCCGCAGGTGCGATGCCGCAGGTGCGAAGGTCCATGTGCAGGTGCGAAAAGAGGCTAGGGAGGACGAGTCCGCAGGTGCGGAAAAGGGAGCGTAAGTGCGAGAAAGGGACTGTTAGTGGGTTTTCGCAGGTGCACTGGGACCGCAGGTGCGAGTCCGCATATGCGAGGAAAGGTCCGCAAGTGCGGATTAACTAGGAAGAACAGTATAAAAGAGAGCCTCCGCGAATGAGGGTGGAGCTTATTTGAGAGCAAATTCAAGAAAGAATTCGAGGGTCTCCAGTGGAGGTAAGTTCCCGGATTATAAAACTCCATTTCTATGCTATTTTGATTCTGATTAGGCTTGTAATTTGAAGAATTAAAGTGGAAAAAGTCGGGAAAAATGGGGAGGAAGATTGGAAATTATTTTGGTGATTTAAGTGGGCAATTATGGTCCGATTTTGGAGTTTTTGGTATGTATAGAATCGTGGGTGGATGAGGATTCTAGTGCTGTAAATTTTATTGAATTTCGAGACGTGGGCCCAGGGCACGGATTTGGCCGGATTTCGAGAAGTGTGTTAAAATTTATATCTTTCAATTGGGTTTTGTTCCGTTAGCGTGTATTGATGATATTAATCTAATATCGGTTAGATTCGGAGCATTTGGGAGCCAATTCAAGGGGCAAGAACATCGCGGAGTAGCTTTTGGGCTGTTTCGAGGTAAGTAACGATTGTAACTATAAACCTGAGGGTATGACGCCCCGTTATTGATATTTTGTTGATAAATAAGGTGACGCACACGCTAGGTGACGAGCTTGGGGGCGTGCACCGATAGGGATTGTGACTTAGTCTGTCCCGTAGCGACTGTTAAGTCGCGTATTCGGTTTGAAACCTTACGATATCCTATCTTTTAGAAATTTATACTTTTTATGGGATGTAAGCCATGTTTGGGGCCTTGTGCCGACCTGTTTAGACCCTCAGGGTTTTTTTTAACACTATTCTACCACTATCCTGTTAGTATATTGCGAACTCAGTCATGTTTCCTACTTGTTAATATTTTCCCTGTTATCACACTACTTTAAAAACTCTGAAAATTATTTGGGGCTGAGTCCCGTGAGTTGAGACAAATTGCCCTAGTGGCTTGTGAGGGTGACTGAATCAGGCCGAGAGCCGAGCATGTGAGGAATGCTATGGATCAGACTCTACACCGCAACAATATATATGTGTTAGGCCGAGCATCGAGTATGTGAGGATAGTTATGAGACGTGCTGCATGCCACATCAATATATATGTTATATATTATATGTGGGTCGGGTTGCACGCCGCAATAATATAGATTATATATATACGGATCGGGATGCACGGCGCAGCAATATATGTTATATATGGATCGGGTTGCACGGCGCAGCAATATATGTTATATATGGATCGGGCTGCACGTTGCAGCAATATACATATTGGGTCGGGCTGCACGCCACAGCAGATATAGCGCTTTGGCTGAAGGAGTCAGTAAACCCCCATTTAGCGCAGACGACTATTATATGGACCGGGCTGCACGCCGCAATAATATATGTTATATATATGGATCGGGTTGCACGTCGGAGCAGTATAAATATATATATGTATGTATAAATGTAGTGGATCAGGCTGCACATCGCAACAGATATAGAGCTTGGGCTGAAGGAGCCCCTCCAGGAGTCTGTACACACCTAGTGAGCGCAATCGACTATTATATGGACCGGGCTGCACGCCGCAGCAATATATGTTATATATATTGATCGAGTTGCACGTCGCAACAGTATATATATATATATATATGTATAAATGTAGTGGAGCGGGCTGCCCGCCGCAGTAGTTGTGTGTGTTCATGGTACTTGGTGAGTACGAGTGTTAAGTGAGATCATGAGATACTGATAGTGGAGTCACGAGTAACTGAGAGGCTTGCCCGAGAGGCTTTATTGTAAGTGATATTGTGCCCGAGGGGCTTATATTTTATGAAAATGTTGTTTTTCACTCTTCTTTACATTGAGCCTCTGATATTAAATGTTGGATAAAAGTTTTCCTACGAGATTTTTAAATGGAAACCAGAGTTTTTATGAAATATTCGGAGTTATAGATTTCTAACTTGATTTATTCATTTCCACTGTTATTCATTATATGGATTTACATGATTTAAATGCTCGTCACTACACTCGAGTTTTTAGTTACATTGATTACTTACTGAGTTGGTGTACTCACGTTACGCCCTGCACCTCTGTGTGCAGATCCAGGTACCAGACCATCTCACTAGTTGATTTCCGGACGAGCTTGGAGTTGTTCGAGGATAGAGGTAGCTGCTCAGCGTCCCCAGATCACCTCCTTTCCTTCCCTTAGATCATAGTTTCTTTTGGTCTTTTGTACCTCAGACTTTTGTTCTAGCAAGTCACTATGTTGTACATTATATTTTTCAGTCTTAGATGCTCATGACAGTTGACTCCAGGTTTTGGGGAACTGTGTATTTGTTTCATCCCATTCTGCTATTTTTAAAATCTGCTAAATTTTGGTGAAACTATGGGATATATTGATAATCTGAAATGGTTGGCTAGCCTACTTCCATGATAGGCGCCATCACGGCCAGCTTAGGATTTGGGGTCGTGACAAAAAGGTTGCACCGTACTCCTTTAGAACCGAAATTTTTTACGTTGCTATGGTTCTAACAATTCTTGTTGGAATTGTTCGGTTGCAAGATGTTTTGTTGAAATCTTGTAAAAATTGCTTGAAAGAATCACATTGTTAAGGTAATATTTTAGAATCTGATTGTAGAGTTGTGGTAAGGAATTTTGTAGGAATCTGATGTAGTATTTTGAGGCTGAAAATGTTGTTTTTGTTACTCAAAATCCAAGAATGAAATGTGTCTTGAACTCAATGTATTAAGTTGCCACATAATCCCAAATGTCCAAGAGTCATTGGTTTGGTTAGGCTCTTTCTTCCACGTGGGGGTAGGGGTGGGAAATTTTAATCTTTATCCACCTATTAGATAATGTCTCGTTACTTGGTAGTTAACCAATTACCCGCATAATTAAGATTTGTCTCCAATTACTTAAAGTTATACTTATTTTTATTACACTTTTATACATCATACTATCATGGTCATATGGTACCTTGTATGGTACTAGTCAATAAATACCAGGTATTTTTGCTCGGACCGTATTTTATCCCAAAATATCGAACCTTGACGAAATTCATTTCCTTTGATTTGGTTACCCCTTCTCCTTCACAAACTAACTCATCATGTGTTTAAAATAGCATAATGCTTATAATCTCAAAATAACCGCATTCCTGAACTTATGTTGATTAATGTACGACAAAACTTTAACGTACTAAAATGCGGGATGTAATATCTCATTTCCGAGATTTCATCAATTTACTTATGGCATATTTTTTTACGTACGAAAACATGGGGTGTAGCATCAAGTCTTGTCACCGTGAAGTAATTCAATTTGCCAACCAACATCCTATATCTCCTAGTATTGCTAAGAGGCTCCCATGTTCTATAGAAGATTAGCATTCGGATCCATAGGAGTGTCATTAGGTCTGCATCCCATCATTCATGTCTCCTCAAGAATGTCTAAGGCATACTTCCGTTGTCAAATAACAATACTTGAGCTAGATTGAGCGACCTCTATAGTTAGAAAATACTTTAATCTTCCAAGATCCTTAGACTTAAAGTGCCGAAAGAGATGCTGCTCAGATTAGTAGTACTATCCTGATCATTGCTAGTAATAACAATATCATCAACATAAACCTCCAGATAAATACATAGATTAGGTGCAGAATGCCGATAAACACAAAGTGATCAGTTTCACTATGATTCATGTTGAACTCCTAAATAACTGCATTACACTTACCAAACCGAGCTCGAGGAGACTGTCAAACAATAGAGTGATATGAGCAACATGAATACAAGATCACTAGACTCCCCCTTGAGCAACAAAATCAGGTAGTTGTTCCATATAAACTTCTTCCTCAAGGTCACCGTTGAAAAACGTTGTTACACCCCATGTTTTCGTACATGAAAGTATGCTATAAATAAATTGATGTAATCTCATAAATGAGATGTTACATCCTGCATTATCGTACATTAAAGTTTCGTCATAAGTTAATCGACATAAGTTCGGGAATGAGATTATTTTGGGATTATAAGTATTACGTTATTTCAAACAAGTGATGAGTAAATTCGTGGAGGTGAGAGGGTAAGCAAATCGAAGAAAATGAATTTCGTCGAAGTTTGCCATTATGAGATAAAATACGATCCAAGCTACAATACCCCGTATTTATGGACTAGTGTCATACAAGGTACCACATGACCATAATAGTAAGGTGTCCAAAGTGTGTTAAAAGTGAGTAGTATTTTAAGTAAATTGAGATAATTATTAATTATATGGATAATTGGGTAATTGTTGGTTAATAGGGATTAACAAATTAATTAAGAAATTAAGTGGATGATTATTGGATAAGGACTAACCCTTAACGTGGCAGCCAACAAAGTCACAAAATGTGACTCTTAAATAATTCGTCAAGGTGGAAAATTTGTGAGTTTAGTGGCTTATTAGTCACCATACAAAGTGGGGCCCACAACCCGCAATGTTAAGAGAATTTCTTATATTATTATTTGAGATACATAGATTTGGAAAGGAATGTACGGATTCTCAACAATCTCATATGAAGCCTTATAATGCTATGGCAGCGAGATTTTGCGATTCTACGGGAGTACGGTGCAATCTTTCTCAAGAATATCATACGGATTTTTTCACTACTTCAATCCGCCATTATGTGTTGTCGCAATTGACGTGTATTAGAGGGATTATCAAGAGAATCGACTCAGGTATGTTAAGGTTAAGCCCTTCCTTAATTTTGGCATGATCTCGTAACTACATGTGTTTGACAAAGATGCATAAAGAGAAGTTCATATTCCCGAATTTATATACATCCTAGTATCCAGATCATCTTTGACTCCTAATTACTTTAAGTTATTATATTATCAGTTCAGTTTCAGCTTTCAGTTATTTTAGTGCCTTGCATACTCGGTACGTTGTTTGGTACTAACGTTTCTTTTTCTGGGGACGCTGCATTTCATGCATGAAGGTTCAGACAGACAGACGGGTATACCTTCTCAGTAGGTGTTTCCCGAGTTCAACTTTATCGGTAAGCTCCACGTCCTTTAGAGTTGTCGGGTCTAGAGGTTTATGCATATTGTGTAAATATGTATATAGGTTATGGGTAGGTCAGGCCCTATTCCGATCACAGTACATCCATCAGTAGAGGCTTGTAGACATATCATGTTATTTAGTGCAATATGTTGGGCTTGTAAGCCTTGTATGTATATTTTGTTGGTTTACCAACCATAGTAGTTATGACGGCCTTGTCGGCCCAGCTTTATATTGATGTTTAGTCAGCTTTAGCTTCCATTCAGTTTTATATTTCTTCTTCGCAAATTGTCTTGCAATGTGGCCATGAACAAAGTATGACATTATATGTTTAGAGTCCCTTAGTCGCAAGTTGGTATGCAAGGATAGGCGAGACACCGGGTTCCTGTCGCTGCCCATCGGTTTGGGTCGTGACAAAAGTTGTATCAGAGCAGTTCTGTCCTAGGGAGTCTACAAGCCATGTCTAGTAGAGTCTTGTTTATGGGTGTGTCATGCATTATACTTATAAGTAGGAGGCTATAGGGCTTTTAGTGTGACGACCCAAAGGGTCATCACCTATTTTATTACCTATTCCGTAGTTCCGAGGCCTTGAAAGCCTCAGTTGTAGTTTCCGTAGTTCCGAGGCATTTAAATTGTGTTCTAAAACTATTGATATATTTGGGCTATAAGCTATGTTTGGGACCTCGTGCCGACTTGTTTAGATCCCTTAGGGGCTTTTTACTGCTATTTCCTCACTGTTGATTTATGATTTACACTCAGTCATATTATGTTTAACTGATTTCGAAACTCAGCCTTATTTACACTGTTTTGAGATATAAAATGATGATTTTGGGTCGAGTACCCCGTCCTACGGATAAGCCCGAGAGACTTTTGAGAGGTTCTGACTGAGTTAGGTCGAGGGCTTGATTGTGAGGATATGATACGCCATGAGGTGGCTTGATATTAGCGCTTGGGCTGAAGGAGCCCCTCCGGAGTCTGTACACACCCCCAGTGAGCGCATGTACCTACTGAGTGCGAGTGTTGAGTGCCGAGTGACAAGTGATAGGGAGGCATGAGTTACTATGAGGTATGCCTGAGGGGCTGATTATGAGTGACTATGAGGTATGCCCGAGGGGCTGGTTATGAGTGACTGTGAGGCATGCCCGAGGGGCAGGTTCTGATACATGTTTTTTCCCGAGGGACTACTTATGATTTTACCACTTTCACTCTGAACTTATGAAATATGTTTTGCCCGAGGGGCCTTTTTATGATTTTTATCATTTTTACATTAAAATTTTTGAAAGTAAATATTGGCAAGTATATTTCCAAATGATTTTTACTGAAAACGACTTTTAAGCGTAATTATTTAACGTATACATTGTTGGAAAGAAAGGTTGTTCTTAGTGTGAATTGATGAATTTATTTTTATGTGTTTCTTACTGCTCAGACCTGATTTATTTTCATTACTACTGAGTTGGTGTACTCACATTACTCCCTGCACCTTTTGTGAAGATCCCGGTGTTAGGGCAGAGTGAGCTGTCTATCTATTCCAGAGGTTTTTTGGACATTTGCGAGGTAGCTGCACGCATCCGCAGTCCCGCTCTCTCCTGCTTACTATTATAGAGTTTATTTTTTTGAGTTGTATATTTTATGTAGATGCTCATGGTCAGTAACTCCGGGATCTCGGGGGCTGTATTTAATATTCGGTATAGTTTTAACTGTTTTAAAAATGGTTAAAAGAAACCTTTATGGGTTATCAGTTTAGTGAATATGTAAATGGAAGCTTATTACGATTTGAGTGTAGTTTTGGCTGGCCTAGTTCCACGATAGGCGCCATCACGATTGATTTAGATTTGGGGTCGTGATATAATGGTACAAAGGGGGGAATTATGTTACATCCCATGTTTTCGTACGTGAAAATACGCTATAAATAAGTTGATGGAAGCTCAAAAATGAGATGTTACATCCCGCATTTTCGTACGTTAAAGTTTAGTTGTAAATTAATCGATATAAGTACGAGAATGAGATTATATTAGGATGATAAGTATTACGTTATTTCAAATAAGTGGTGAGTAAATTCATGAAGGTGAGAGGGTAAGAAAATCGAAGAAAATGAATTTCGTCGAAGTTTGACATTATGAGATAAAATACGGTCCAAGCTACAATACCCTGTATTTATGGACTAGTGCCATACAAGGTACCACATGACCATAATAGTAAGGTGTACAAAGTGTGTTAAAAGTGAGTAGTATTTTCAGTAATTTGAGATAATTCTTAATTATGTGGATAATTGGGTAATTATAGATTAATGGGAATTAAAAAATTAATCAAGGAATTAAGTGGATGATTATTGGATAAAGACTAATCCCTTAACGTGGCGGCCAACTAAGTCACAAAATGTAATTCTTAAATCATTCTTCAAGGTGGCAAATTTGTGAGTTTAGTGGCTTATTAGTCACCATACAAAGTGGGGCCCATAACCCACAAGGTTAAGAGCCTTTCCTATATTATTATTTGAGATACATAGCTTTGCAAAGGAATGGATGCATGCTCAAAAATCTCATATGAAGCCTTATAATGCTTAGGAAACGGGATTTTGTGATTCTACGGGAGTACAGTGCAATCTTTCTCAAGAGTATCATACGAATTTTTTCCTACTTTGATCTGTCGTTACGTGTTGTCGCAATTGATGTGTGTTAGAGGGATTGTCAAGATAATCAGCCCAGGTATGTTAAGGTTAAGTCCTTCCTTCATTTTGGAATAATCTCGTAACTACATGAATTTGACAAGGAGGCACAAAGAGAAGTTCATACTCCCGAATTTGTATACATTATCCTAGTCTCATAAGTTACAGTATTTTTCCTTATCGTTCATATTCAATTGAGTATTTTCTCCTTCCAGTCAACAGAGCGAAGGTTCTGTGTGTGTATATATATATATATATATATATATATAGTATTATAGTATTTTCCCCATCACAGAGCTATAATCAGTAGGCAGGCCCCTATTGAGCAACCTTTGATCAGATGGCACGTTATATACCGAGCCTACTGTGGATGAGAGCCTATGAGCGAGCCCCACTTGGCCAAGATACAAAGCCTAGTACGGTCGAGCGCCTATGAGCGATCCTACTACGGCGGAGCAGTTACACGTTCCGAGCCTTATAGGGCCAAACATCTATTTTATTTACTATATTGAGAGAGTTGAGTGAGTATCAGCAGGTAAGTATATCTCTAGTCATCTTTGACTCCCAGCTATTTTCAGTTATTATATTATTTATTAAGTTTCAGCTTTCAGTTATTTTAGTGTCTTGCATACTCGGTACGTTATTTCGTACTGACGTCCCATTTTCTGGGGACGTTGCATTCATGTGTGCAGGTTCAGATAGACAGACGGGTAGACCTCCTCAGTAGGTGTTGCCCGAGTTCAGCTTTATCAGTAAGCTCCACGTCCTTCGGAGTTGTTGGGTATAGAGTTTTATGTACATCTAGTGTATATATGTATATAAATTATGGGTAGGTCGGGGCCCTGTTCCGATCACATTACATCCATAAGTAAAGGCTTGTATATCTTATCAGTTAGTGCAGTATGTTGGGCTTGTAGGCCTTGTATGTATATTTTGTTGGTATATCAGCTATAGTAGTTATGACGGCCTTATCGGCCCAGCTTTATATTGATGTTTAGTCAACGTTAGCTTCCATTCAATTTTATATTTCTACTTCGAAAACTGTCTTGCAATGTGGCCATGACTAAAGTATGACTATATGTTTAGAGTCCCTTAGTCGCAATTTGGTACACAAGGATAGGTGAGGCACCGGGTGTCCGTCACAGCCCATCGGTTTGGGTCATGACAAAAGCATTTTTAATATCTAACTGATAAAGAGGCCAATGATGAATTGCAGCCATGGACAAAAAGTACCGAACAAATGCTACATTAGACACGGGAGAGGAAATGTAAGCATAATCCAACCCATATATCTTAGTGTATTCTTTTTGCAGCAAGACGAGCCTTAAGCTGATCAACCTGGCCATTAGGGTCGTCTTTGACTGCATAAACCCAACGAAAATCAATAGTAGACTAAGGGATGGAAACAATGGACAAAGATGATACAAAATCATAATGAGGTGATGATAGGCAATGATAACTTAAACTGACATACTAGGAATTGGGATTAAGTGTGGATCGTACACATTTTCAGAGTGCAATTGGTAGACTAGGAGGAGACAAGCCCGCAATAAGTGCAGAATCTCATGCAGGACGTGAATCATTGGAGCCTGATGCTGGACATGGACGAGGATGATTTCCCTATTTTGCACTAGTCAAAACAAGATTCAACTTGTGATTTCTCTGTTGTTGATGAAAGAGAGTAGCCACCTAATATTTAAAAGTATACTAGGCTACCTATTTAATTACTAAGTCACATTCTTTATTAGTATGCTAACCGGTGATATTATGGGTAAGGGTTCTTGTTCTTCTAAGGAGAAGGTGTTGGGCACCCCTTAAAATCTACCTGAGATAGCTCCATAGGACTTGGACTAGATTTAGATATAATTATGTGCACTATGCCGTAACTAATTTTAAAAGAGTATGAAAAACTGCATCTTAGGCCATAATTCATAAAAAGGGAGGGTGTACTTGTCAGGCCCCAATCTCGGGGAGCGCGACCGGCGCTCAACCGAGTTGACCCGGTCCATCATACATGTTAGACACTTTCTACCCAACTCGCTTATGATCAAGAGAAGGCATGTTTTTATTAATTAAACAGTAGAAAGATCATATATATATATACACACACACACACACACACATTACTAAATTATTTCATTTTGTTACGTCATTGTTAAGTTTCAAAATACATACATCTTTATGACTGAGTGGAACAAGAGTCCAAAACACAACATAATCTGTTGACCTTCCTAGAACCCATATACATCCCACATAGTGTCTACGGAGCCTCTAAAGATACAAAAGAGTGTAAAGATGGCGCCGGCACCAAGGCCCCGACTATACCTCAAAAAGTGACAACAATATAAAAAATATACAATACATGACCCCAGAATGAAGTGGGGCTCACCGAGTCCGCTGACAAGAGGATGCAACAATAAATGTGATAAATAATGCCTGCTTTGGAACCACCTGCATCCATTTAAAGATGCAGAGCCCCCGACAATGTGATGACCCAAAGGGTCATCACCCATGTTATTACCCATTTCGTACTTTCGAGGCCTTGAAATCATTTGTAGTTGCCTCGATTTGCGTGCCCAGTCTGAGCGCGTAGCCCGACAGCTTAAATATGAGATTCTGTGAAAATGCTATGATTTGATATTAAAATGAATAAATTTGACTTCGGTCAATATTTTGGGTAAACAGACCCGGACCCGTGATTTGACGGTCCCGGAGGGTCCGTAGGAAAATATGGGACTTGGGCATATGCTTGGCATCGAATTACGAGGTCCCAAGCCTGAGAAATGATATTTTGAGTAAAATTGTTTTCTGAAAATATTTAAGGAAATTGAAAATGAAATCTGATTAGAAAGTGATGGTATCGGGCCCGTATTTTGGTTCCGACGCCCGGTACAGGTCTTTTATATGGTTTAAGTTTGGTCGAAAACGGATTTCGTTTGACGTGTTTCGGACTTGAAATGGAAAATTTGATGTTTTATGAAATTTGATAGAATTCATGGATTTTGAGGTTTAATTCGATGTATATGATGTTATATTGGCGATTTGATCGCACGGTTAAGTTCGTAGGATGTTGTTGAGTCAGTGCATGTGATTTGTTAGGAGCCCCGAGGGCACGGGAGTGTTTCGGAGGTGTCTCGGAGTGATTTTGAACTTAGGAAGATTGCTGGTTTTTGGCTTCAGCAGTTGCAGGTCCATTTATTCTTCGCGTTCGCGACCCCTCTTCCACGTTCGCGAAGCTTTAAGATTTTCCATCATCGCGTTCGCATCCATCCCCTCGCAAACGAGTATGGTTATTTGACCGTGAGGGCTTAGCCCCCTTTTCCTCTTTGCGTTCGCGTGTAGTTGACTGCAAACGTGTAGCCTTACACGTCCCCTTCATCGCGTTCGCGTGATGTCCCACGCATTCACGTAAGTCAACTTCTGGACCCCAACCTTTTTACTCTTCGCATTCGCATTCTCCCTTCCGCAAACGCGATGGCTTGTCCAGTCTACTCTTCGCGAACATGACCTCACTTCCGCGAACGCGAAGGGCAATTTTGCCCAGTGGTATACAAATATTTCCAAAACCAGTAGCTACGGGATTCACTTAGAAGATAACGAACTTCTTCTTCTCCAAGGCTCTTAGACGTCCATTGAAGCCTTCCTTCACCAAAAATTCTTGGGTTAGTAAATTTTAAATCATCTCCTTCATTTTTCATCTATAATTAATGAATTCCTAAGCCTAAAACATGCAAATTAGAGTAGAAAATCTGGAATTTGGGTAGAGTTAGGCCCTTTTGAATTTTCTTGATTAAGACCTCGTTTTGGGGTCGAATTTGAAAACAAAACATATATTCGGGCTCGTGGGTGAATGGGTAACATGGTTTTGGTCCGAGCCTTGTGTTTGGACCAAGCGGGCCCGGGGTCGAATTTTGATAATTTTGAAAGAATGCTAGGAAATGGATAAGTAGGCCATGTAATTGAATCCTTGAATCCTTATTGATATACTTTAGTTAATCATGTCAAGATAATACCATTTCGGAGTTGAATTCTAAAGGAAAGGCGGTGTTAGAGGGTTGATTGCTATACTTTAGACCCGAGGTAAGTGTTTGGTCTAACCTTAGTTTGAGGGAATAAGAGTTGAGTATAATTTTCTACTTGCTAATTGTCAAATACGATGTATAGGCATGGTGACGAGTATCTATACGTTGGTGTCTATCATGACCGTGAGTCCTTATATTGTGAAGATTCTGATTTTATGGTGATTTCCATGCTTAATTGATTATTTCTATTTGTTGTGAAGAATATGTGAACGGAATTGTAATCTTTAAGCTCTATGGGAGCATTGGCTCAAATTGCAACACGAATGATGAAGATATATGAGATAATTGTATTCTTTGGAGCATTGGCTCAAGTAATGGAGTGAATTATGAAATGAAGTGAAAGAAAGAGAGAGCTACTAAAATATACCCTTGCCGGGTCATTGTTGCTTTTGATATTGTCTCCCTTGTTGGGATGTTGAGATTACTATTATTGTTCCCTTGCCGGGATTTAATTGTTGATATAGCTCCCTTGTCGGGATTTAATTGTTGATATTGTTCCCTTGCCGGGATTTAATTGTTTAATTGATGTTCCCTTACCGGGATTTCTATTTTATTCTACTTACTTCCTTGCCCTTGTTTGTGATTGCTGTTTGGGTGAGGAAGAGTGTTAAAGCACGAAGGGTGATGTCGTGCATTGTTTGATATTGTTCCCTTGCCGAGGTTATTATTTCTATTTTGTTTACTCCCTTGCCCTTGTTTGTGATTGTTGTTTGGGTGAGGAAGAGTGCTAGAGCACGAAGGGTGATGTCGTGCATTGTTTGACATTGTGAGGAAAGAGTGTAAAAGCATGAAGGGTGATGCCGTGCCGTACGATGTACCATTCCGTACCGATATTCATGATTATCTGTTAGGAAAGAGAGTAAAAGCACGAAGGGTGATGTCGTGCCATGATTTACATTGATTACATCATACATTGCATAGTGTGGAAGAGAGTAAAAGCATGAAGGGTGATGTCGTGCCATGATTTACATTGATTACATCATACATTGCATAGTGTGGAAGAGAGTAAAAGCATGAAGGGTGATGTCGTGCAAGTTTGTGATTTCTTGTCCTTATTGATATGCTGGCTTTATTGTTCTTTTCATTATTGAGATTTCTTATATGAAACTGTTATCTCCCCACAACATGTTCCCCTTCCTTTATTAATTGTTTCTCCCTATATTTCTTATCTGTTGTATATATGCATATCTATTTATTTGAAATGCACAGGTTTATTTGGTAGTCTGGTTCTAGCCTCGTCACTACTTCGCCAAGGTTAGGCTAGGAACTTACCAGTACATGGGATCGGTTATACTGATGCTACACCTGTACTTCTTTATGTTGTGCAGATTACACAGCCAGACCCGGAGGACATCATTAGTGGGAGTGTCTTCCAGCTTATCATAGAGGCTTCAAGGTATACCCGCTGGCGTTCGTGGGACTTGGCGTCTCTTCCATCCCTTTGTCTTCGATTCTGTCCTATTTTTCCTCTAGTTTCAGAGGCAGACATGTATTTCTTTTCAGACTTATATTTAGCACTCCTATAAACAGTTCGTGAGTTTGTGACTCCAGGTTTTGGGAAATTTTGCGTCGTAGTATTATGATTATCTTTACTTAGCTTGAAACCGTATTTATTCCGCTGATTAATTGCAAATTGTTTTAGCTTATTCTGTTAAATTGAGATCATTATGCTAGTTTAGCTATACAAGTTGGCTTGTCTAGCGAGTTCAACGTTAGATGTTTAAGGGCCCGGCGGTGGAATTTCGGGGTGTGACAGACAAAAGGGACGTTAGTACCATCGAATAGTACTAGTATGAAAACTAAACACCATCTATATAGAATGAATAGTAATACAGGGGAAACAATCAAGAATGCAATATGAACTTTAAATAACACTAGATTATAAAAATAAGGATCACATATATTTTCAAGTCAATTTACACATTATTAGATTGGATGGTCTTTAAGTGCCAATATGCTACAATATACAATACCACCATGTTCTTACACGGAGTCCAATATCGGCCTGATCGGGTAGGCCATCTCATTGAGATATCAACCATATCCACAATTTCATTTATCATATGAAGCACAATTACCACCATGTGTGCGGCATTGGCATTCGATCATTGCCCGATCGACTAGGTCATCGTATTTAAGACACCACCCCTTTTCAATTAGTCATCTCACTTCATATTTCTTTCCCATCTTTTCAATACATTGGCACGAGTGGCCCCAATTATAAGGTTATTCTTGGCACTTGACCGTATTTCACGATTCAATTTCTTTTCCACATTCCAACATTATTACCACCATCAATAACAACACGGTTTTTTTATTCAAGACTTTTGATTTCACATGTGAGCAATATAGAATCTAAGGCACATAGAGGCTTTTCACACAATTTGGCATAACAGTCTTTATTTGAATTTGACTTGAAGTGTAGGCATTTTTAGCACATATTCTATGTTTTGAACACTTCCTGGGATGATGAGATAACATGATGAAAGCATGGGAATACATATCAAACATATATTTTCAATATCAGCACATTCGGAATAGCAAATTCTAGGATGTTCAATTTGGAACTTACATCAATTGTATGAATACCATGGGATTCAATTCTAAAAAGAGGGGATTTAGCCAACATACCTCAATGAAGTTTCTTAAAACTCTAAGATATTCCGAAATATTAGCAACATCAATCTCTTAGGATGAAGACCTAGGGTGCTTCTCTTGATAATCATCAAAGGTTTAGGAAAGAATTGAAGAGTAATTTGATGAAGGTCACTTTCTCCCTCTAGGACTCTCTCTCTCTCTCTCTCTCACTTTCTCTCTCTTTGCCTCTCCCTAACTCTAAAGTATCAGGTTTTTAATCAAAAACGGCCCCTTACATCTATTTTAACGAAGTAGGGTTGGGTTTTAAAATCCCAAAAATGATGCTCCGGAACAGGTTCTGCAGTCGCATATGCGACCGCATAATGGACTGGCCTGCTTCATTCTACTACCGTTATCTGGCCCGCATACCTGTTTTGCGATCGCAGAATGCACTACAAAACCTCCCTCCTTAAAAGTTTAAGGATGATTATGCAACCAAAGTGCAGCCTGCGAAACAGTTATGCGGTCGCATAAGTGGCCACGAAATTGACCTCAAAATTGGCCAAAAATGCTGCTTCACTCTGCGGCCCGCAGAGTGATAATGCGGTCGCATAATCGGCGGCAGAAATGCCTATTTCTACAAAAATAATTCCTTCAACTCCCCAGCGCACTGTTCAATCCAAAAAGTTGGAACCGCGACGAGCAACTACTAACCTCTACGCCTAATCCGGCATCACGGGAATTTAGGTTTTTAGAAAAACTTTTATGGGCCTTACAGTAGTTTAAAAGGATATGAATTAATAGAGGAAGATAATCTTAGTGTATATATACTTGAAAAGAGCTTTTAAATGAGTGTATATGATGTTTGTATTTAAGAAAAATATGTAAAAAGGAAAACTAAATTAAAACACTTATTCCTAAAGCATAGAGGTGCATATTGCTTTAATGAGATGAAGGTACTATAAGAGTAAGGTAATATATACCTTGGTTACTAGACTTGAAGAAAAACGATTTGAAACCTCGACAGGACTTTTTTTTTAAATGATTTGGTTTCCTTTTTGAAGATCAAACTTGTGATTCAGTTCTAGTTTTATTTTTTTCGAAATAGAAGATGTCGTCTCTTGCTAAGCTTTTTGGGCTTCAAAATATTTAAGACATGTTAGTGTAAGAATATGAACAAGGATGTGACAAAGTGTGACAGGGCAGTAAAACTAAGGTAATGAAGCAATAAATAATAAAGGAGTTTAAAGGAGAGGATTGGACTCTGGTATTTGGGCCTCAAAGAGGTAGGCCCAACAGTAATAGGGACTGCGACAACTGACTTTGAATTTCCAAAAAATACGCAATGTTGGACTTGGGCATGACTTCGTTAAGAACTTAACATGCCCAAACAAATGTACATTTTAAAAAAGTCATTAGATACATATTCAGTATGTCCAATCATCCATGAAACACATAAGTAAATGATTGGAGCAAAATACATAACAATCTATCAATACTCAAATACTATGAGAACTTATACTAATTTACATTGAAAACCTTTCGTTGTCATTAAACACTAAACCCAAATAGAATCACAAGCATCAATGAATTATGGGATAAAGAGAGAATTTCACTCAAGGTTGATTCCCCCTTTGAATCCTCCGACACTTTAAATTTTTCAAGGGTCTCAACGCCCAGGGCAATACTTGCGCCGGGGAGAGCAGTGCAACTTAGGGTAAAACCCACTCCCGAATACCCCTAACCACTAACGACTCATTTTTCCCCATGGGTTTAAGTGCCAAGGAGGCTCCTTCAATGTAAACCAACTACCACAATACTCCATACCGCAAAAGTAAACTTCTCTCTTGACATAATAACATAAGGACACAGAAACAATTTCATTTTATAACTTTATTTCCAATACTAAATGAATGAAACACATATTAAACAAGTCTGATGGTCACATAGAGGTTGGAACACTATAATGTTACTGCTGAAGAACCAAAAACATGCGATCCCATCTTAACGATAGGAAAAGCGAATGCAATTCAAATATATAGCAACCCAGAAACATAGATGTTTCTATCCTAGAAGACTAACAACAGGTTGGTTAGCTCAGATCTTGCCACCAGCTCACACATAGGTTAACAATACTACTTGTAACTCTTTAAAGCATCAATAAAGGTTCATACAAGCAAACATGGTTAGCAACCTCTAAAGATGTTATTTAAGATACCATAACATAATCAGAACTCTTAGAATGACTACAGGTTTATAGATTCACACATGGAACTCCTAAAGTTGCTTAGCAGTATCAAAGATTATCAATCCTACTTCATTTTTAAGTGATGGAAGAACCAAATCTTCATAAGAAAACTAATCTTATATTAAAATGTGTAAACTATTATGTAAAAGCAGTAGCAATAAGAAGTTTCTCTTAGGTGTTACAAATCATGTTCAGTTCAAAATAGCAGGGAAAGAGAGGATTGCAGTTTCAAAACCATGCACCGGAATATGAAATCATGAAGGCAAATAGAGGTACATATATCATTTTTAATCAACTACACATAGGTACTTCAGATGAGATTATGATTTTACACTGACAGGGTAAGTTTCACCTATTATAGGACCAAGTCAGCAATATCATAAAGGGGAATAAAGACAAGGAAGATATTGTACCAAATAGGTTTAACTCAGCTATACAGACTAAGATTAACATCTAAACATGGTGGCAATTATGCTCAGCTTGAAAACAATTATCATTCAGCTACAACAAACATGACTATAACCTATTTTTACGAAAAAGATAACTTCATCATAACAGGATATATGCGGAAGGGTTACTGATATACATAAAATTTCACCTTAATAAGACTTTCATGCAGAGAGACCTAGAGATGCAGCAGACATAAAACATTCATTGCATTGACTCACCAGTTGCTGTTAGGGTTAGCAAACACTTACATAAAGATGGAAATCATTTAAACATTTAAACTTTATATGCTTCAGCTAAATGGTGAAGGATTGAACTATGATCTTTCACCTTTTTCTAGTTAGAATTACCAAAAAACAATCTCGACTACAGAAAAACAAAATGTAGGTAATAGTATGGTAGAGACAGAGATCACAACAGAATCATTAAAGAAAATCTAAAGTCTAGGTAAACATGAGAAGTTATTAAGGCATATTAAGGAAACTTAATCATGTAGACTGTATGTATTCAAAAATGAAATTCATTAGGGTAACATAACAAATTAATCAACACCAATTAGAGATAGTCAGAAGTATGACAAATGGCCACAAATTAACAACACATTATCATGAACTTGTAAAGACACGGCCGGTCGTTCCGTGAGATTAGCCCAGTTTCCCCTGATTCAGCTTTGTTATGTGCTATTTAACCTAATTATGATGCGTTGGATCGGTTGGTTCGGGTTCGGGGTGTTCGTGGTAAGAACTGAGATATTTAGTCTCTTAAATTGGCTTAATAGTTAAAAAGTTAACTGCGAGTTGACTTATTCGTAAACGACCTCGGAATATAGATTTTATGGTCTAGATAGATCCGTTACGTGATTTGGGACTTAAGAGTGTGTTCGGAATGTGGTTTTGATGTCTGGTGTAGAATTAGGCTTGAATTGGCGAAGTTGAGTTTTTGGCGATTTTCGGTCTGTAGTGAAAAATTATTTATCGGGGTCAGAATGGAATTTTGGAAGTTGGAAAAGGTTTGTAGTGTTATTTTAGAGGTGTGTCCAAAGTTTCAGGTCAATCGGACGTGTTTTGGGTGGTTTCGACATCTTTGGCAAAATTTAGATTTCTCAAAGTTCATAGGCTTGAATCTGATGCGATCTTGGTGTTCTAGCATTGTTTTGGGTGTTTCAAAGGCTCGACTGAGTTTGAATGAGGTTATGGGAATTTTTTGTGTTTTTTGTTGGGGTCCCGAGGGGCTCGGGATGATATCGGATGGTCATCGGAAGGATTAAAGTTGGAAAATGCAGCTGAAGAAGCTGCTGGTGCCAGGTTTCTGGTGTGGCCGCACCTGCGGAAGGGTAGCCGCAGGTGCAATGCCACAGGTGCAGGCCAGCATGCGCAGGTGCAAGATTGGGGGAGCTCGGAAGGAACCGCAGAATTGGAAGTTTGGGCCGCCCCTGTGAGTCCGCAGATGCGGTAAGTGAAGCGCAGGTGCGGAAGTGGTAGATCAAGCGGGGATTCGCAGGTGCAAACCTGGGACCGCAGGTGCGGGTCCGCATGTGCGGGGAAAAGGCTGCAGATGCGGTTTCACTGGGCAGGAAGTATAAATACTTGCCTTCGCAAATTTTTGGCACTCTCATCATTTTTGCATGCAGGCTGAGGCTTTTGGGAGAAAATTGAAGAGGGATTTATGTTGAGGTAAGTTTCTCGGACTAAAACTCGATTCTATGTTTATTTTTGATGGATTAAGCATGAAATTAGTGGAATTTAATGTCATAAATTGGGGGTTTAGGGCTTCGTAAATTGAGACGTAAAATTGAGGAATTGAGGGGTCAATTGTGGTTGGATTTCGATGCATTTTATATGTATAGACCCGGGAGAGGAGGAGGATTCTTGTGATAAGATTTTTATAGAATTCTGAGACGTGGGCTCGGGGTTCGGGTTTGGCCAATTTCGGGAATTGTGCCTAATTTTGATAATTTTTGAATGGGTTTCGTATCCCTAGCATATTTTGATGATAGTAACCTGATTTTGATAGACTCGAAGAATTTGGGAGCCTGTTCGAGAGGCAAGAGCATCGCGGATTAGTATTTGGGCCGGCTTGATGTAAGTAATGACTGTAAATCTTGTCCTGAGGGTATGAAACACCGGACTTCGTATTTTCTCACTATGTTTGGAATGGCGCACATGTTGGATGACGAGTGTGTGGCGTGCAATAATTGGGTATTTGGACTTGGTCCTTCCCGTGGCAATTATTGAGTTGCGTATTTACTTTTAAATCATATGTTAAATCGTGTTTTCAGACAATTGTTATATCTGGGTTGTAAGCCGTCTTTGGGTCCTTGTGCCAACCTGTTTAGACTCCTTGGGGGCTTTTACTGTTTTTTCTCACTGTGTTCACTTATGATTTACACTCAGTCGTATTATGTTTAACTGATTTCAAAACTCATCCTTATTTACACTATTTTGAGATATAAAATGATGTTTTTGGGCCGAGTACCCCATTTTACTAATAGCCCGAGGGGATTTTTGAGAGTTTCTGATTGAGTGAGGTCGAGGGCCTGATTGTGAGGATATGATATGCCACGACGTGGCTTGCTATCAGTGTTTGGGCTGAAGGAGCCCCTCCGGAGCCTGTACAAACCCCCGGTGAGCGCAGGTACCTACCGAGTGCGAATGTTGAGTGCCGAGTGACGAGTGACTGGGAGGCATGAGTGACAGTGAGGATGCCCGAGGGGCTGATACTGAGTGATTGTGAGGCATGCTGAATGACTGATTCTGATTGATGATTTTCTCGATGGGCGGTTTATGATACATGTTTTGGCCCGAGTGGCTATTTATGATTTATTTCATTTTTCACTAAACGCTTGGGCATTTTTCTGGAATTGTCGGAAATCACACTTTTCAAAAGGATTTTTACTGAAGTTGGTTTTTAAATCATGTTGATTTAATGTATACACTATTGGAAGAAAGATTGTGCTTATTATGAATTGATGATTTAATCCTATGTGTTTCTTACTGCTTAGAATTGGTTTATTTTCATTACTACTGAGTTGGGGTACTCACATTACTCCCTGCACCCCGATGTGTAGATTCCGGTGCTGGTACCGAGTGCTAGTTCTCTTCCCTCTTGCGGAGCTGGAGTTGGGACTTCGAGGTAGCTGTTCAGCGTCCACAACATCTCTTTTCCCATTTCTTATTTTGTATTTAGTTCCTCGTTCCGAGTCTTGATGTATTATGACAGTAGGGTTATTTAGTACTACTCGTAGATGCTCATGACGGTTGACTCTAGATTTTGGGGTAGTGTATAAACTTTTTTATTCATTTTGTTGCTTTAAACTGCTTGAGCGAAAGAATTTTAAGAAATATCGGAACCGTTTTGGAAATTATAAAAGTATTATGTTAGCATGTGATTATGGGCTAACCTAGTTCCATGTTAGGCACCATCACGACCGGCTTAGGATTTGGGGTCGTGACAAGTTGGTATTAGAGCCTAGGTTACATAGAACTCAACGGTCATGAGCATGTTTAGTAGAGTCTTGCGGATCTGTACAGAGACGTCTGTACTTATATTCGAGAGGCTGCAGAACCCTTAGGAAAAATCTGATTTTCTTGAATTCGGTCGTGCCATTTTGTTGATTGTGGAAATCTAAACTTCTGTTGTTTCATTCTCTCACAGATGGTGAGGACACGCACTACCGATCAGGGTGACCAGACACCAGCTAGACCAGTGAGAGGTTGAGGCCGTGGTGAAGGCCGTGGTAGAGATAAGGGAGCAGCCCGTGCAGCAGCTGGGGTAGAACCAGAGGGTCCACCTACCATTCAGGATCAGGTTCCCGCCGTAGGTATTCCAGCGTGACAGGCTCAGGCACCGGCAATGTCCATTGTTATTCTGGGTCTTCAGGAGACCCTGTCTCAGATCTTGACAGTATGTACTAGCCTTGCCCAGGTAGTTGTTGTATCTTCTACTGCTGTTATTTCTCAGGCCGGGGGAGGCTCTCAGACTCCAGCTGCCTGGACACCTGAGCAGGTTACTCAGGGCCTTCAGACACCGGGGGCAGTTCCAGCACAGTCGGTTGCTCCAGTTCAGGACTTCGTGGTTCCAGCTATGCCAGATGATGAGCGGTGTAGGCGGGAGAGATTTATTAGACTTCATCATCCGACATTCAGTGGTGTTGAGGACGAGGATGCCCAGGGTTTTCTGGATAAGTGTTAGAGGATGCTTCGTACTGCTAGGATTCTAGAGACCAGTAGGGTCTCGTTTGCTACTTTTCAGTTTTCTGGGGCTGCTTTTACTTAGTGGGAGTCTTTCGAGTGGCGTAGGCCTGTTGGTGCAGCACCCTCACATGGCAACAGTTCTCCACTATCTTCTTGGAGAAGTATGTACCCCAGTCTCACAGGGAGGAGCAGCGCAGGCAGTTTGAGTAGTTCTGTCAGGGGGAGCTATCAGTGATGCAGTATGAGATGCGATTTTCAGAGTTGGCTCATCATGCCACCGAGTTGGTCCCTACTGATAAGGATAGGCTTAGGAGGTTCGTGGATGGCCTCACTTATCAGCTCCGCCTTTTGATGACTAGGGAGAGGGTATCAGGTGCTACCTTCAAGCAAGTTGTTGATATTGCTCGACATATTGAGTTTGTTCGTCGCCAGGAGCGAGAGGAGAGAGAGGCCAAGAGGCCTCATGGATATGGTAGTTCTAGTGGTGCTCGTTCCAGAGGATAGTTTTAGCATGGTAAAGGCCGTTCATTTAGGCCTCCTCTGCCAGTCCGCCCAGCCTATAGTGGTGCATCTTCTTGGCGTGGCCGCTGCAGCTCTCAGACGGGCTGTTATTCATTCAGTGCCTTTCTAGCCCAGGGTGCAGCTCAAGCACCACCAGTTCGGGGTTCCTCTATGCATGATTCTTCCAGTGGCCATTCTGGTGCCAGGGGTTTCTTTTCGTCCCCGTCTCCAACTCCGGGGAGTTATTTCGAGTGCAGAGAGTTTGGGCACATGTGGAGATAATGTCCTCGTCATTTTGGTGGCTCTTCTCAGTAGAGGGGCCAGCCTTTGACTTCGGCTCCAGTTACTTCACCACCCGCCCAGGCAGCTAGGGGTGGGGGTCAGATCACCAGGGGCCGCTCTAGAGGGGGAGGTCGTGCAGGTGGAGGCCAGGCTCGTATGTATGCACTTCCAGCCAGGCCAGATGCGATATTGCTGAATTTGTAGCTCGGTGTCTCAACTGTCAGCAGGTCAAGTATGAGCACCAGAGGCCAGGGGATTACTTCAGAGGTTAGATATTCCAGAATGGAACTGGGAGCGGATAACCATGGACTTTGTAGTTGGGCTCCCACGGACTTCGAGGAGGTTTGATGTTATATGGATTATTGTGGATCGGTTGACCAAGCCCGCGCACTTCATTCCTGTTGGTACTACTTATTCTTCGGAGCGGTTACCTGAGATTTATATCAGGGAGATTGTCCGATTGCATGAGATTCCAGATTCTATCATTTCCGACAGAGGTACTCAGTTCACATCTCAGTTTTGGAGGGCCGTGAGGGAGCTAGGTACTCAGTTTGAGTTGAGCACATCGTTTCATCCTTAGACCGACGGGCAGTCGGAGTGCACTATTCAAATTCTGGAGGATATGTTGCCTGCGTGTGTCATTGATTTCGGGGGTTCATGGGACAATTTTCTGCCGCTCACGGAGTTTGCATATAATAATAATTATCAGTCAAGTATCCAGATGGCTCCGTATTAGGCTTTATATATGAGGTGTAGATCTCCAGTTGGTTGGTTTGAGCCGGGTGAGGCTAGGCTATTGGGCACAGACTTGCTTCAGGATGCGTTGGGTAAGGTGAAGTTGATTCAGGAGTAGCTTCGCACGGCGTAGTCCAGGTAGAAGAGTTATGCGGACTGAAAGGTCCGGGATGTGTCTTTCATGGAGAGAGAGAAGGTGTTGCTGAAGGTGTCGCCCATGAAGGGGGTTATGAGGTTCCGGAAGAGGGGAAAGCTGAGTCCCCAGTTCATTGGGTCATTTGAGGTGCTTTAGAGGGTTGGAGAGGCAGCTTATAGACTTGCCTTGCCACCCGGCATATCGGGTATTCATTCAGTGTTCCATATTTTAATGCTCCGGAAGTATGTTGGTGACCCGTCTCATGTTTTGGACTTCAGCACTGTTCAGCTCGAGGGTGATTTGTCAAATGAGGTAGATCAAGTAGCTATTTTGGGTCGTCAGGTCAGAAAGTTGAGATTTAAGGATATAGCTTCAGTGAAGGTTCAGTGGAGAGGATAGCCGGTGAAGGATGCCACCTGGAAGACCGAGCAGGAGATACGGAGCAGACATCCTCACTTATTTGAGACTCCAGGTATATTTCTAGACCCGTTCGAGGGTGAACGTTTTTTTAACAGGGGGAGGATGTAACGACCCGGCCGGTTGTTCCATGAGATTAGCCTTGTTTCCCCTGATTCAGCTTTGTTATGTGCTAGTTGACCTAATTATGATGTTTTGGGTCGGTTGGTTCAGGTTCGGGGTGGTCGTGGTAAGAATTGAGACACTTAGTCTCTTCAATTAGCTTAATAGTTGAAAAAGTCAACTAGGAGTTGACTTATTGGTAAACGACCTCAGAATACAGATTTTATGTTCTGGATAGCTTCGTTAGGTGATTTGGGACTTAGGAGTATGTTCAGAATGTGGTTTTGATGTCTGGTGTAGAATTAGGCTTGAATTGGCGAAGTTGAGTTTTTGGCGATTTCCGGTCGGTAGTGAAAAATTATCTATCGGGGTCGGAATGGAATTCCGGAGGTTGGAACAGGTTCGTAGTGTCATTTTGGAGGTGTGTGTAAAATTCCAGGTCAAGCGGACGTGTTTGGGGTGGTTTCAGTATCTTTGGCAAAATTTAGAAACCTAAAGGTTCATAGGCTTGAATCCTATGTGATCTTGGTAATTTAGCGTTGTTTTGGGTGTTTCGAAGGCTCGACTAAGTTTGAATAAGGTTATGGGACTTGTTTGTGTTTTTGGTTGGGGTCCCTAGGGGCTCAGGATGATTTTGGATGGTCATCGGAAGTATTAAAGATTAAAGTTGGAAAATGCAGTTGAAGAAGCTGTTGGTGCCAGGTTTCTAGCGTGACTCCACCTGCGGAAGGGTATCCGCAGGTGCGATGCCACAGGTGCGAGATTGGGGGATCTGGGAAGGAACCGCAGAAGCGGAAGTTTGGGCCGCACCTGTGAGTCCACAGATGCGGTAAGTGGAGCACATGTGCGGAAGTGGTCGATCAAGTGGGGATTCGCATGCGGGGAAAAGGCCGCAAATGTGATTTCACTGGGCAGGAAGTATAAATACTTGCCTTCGTGAATTTTTGGCAGTTTCATCATATTTGCATGCGGGCTGAGGCTTTTGGGAGCAAATTGAAGAGGGATTTCCGCTGAGGTAAGTTTCTCGGACTAAAACTTGATTCTATGTTGATATTTGACGGATTAAGCATGAAATTAGTAGAATTTAATGGTATAAATTACGGGTTTAGGGCTTGGGAAATTAAGACTTAAAATTGAAGAATTGAGGGGTCAATTGTTTTTGGATTTTGATGCATTTTAAATGTATAGACTCGGGAAAGGATGAGGATTCTTGTGATGCAATTTTTATAGAATTACGAGACGTGGGCCCGAGAGTCGGGTTTTGCCAATTTCAGGAATTGTGCCTAATTTTGATAATTTTTGAATGGGTTTCATATCCCTAGCATATTTTGATGATAGTAACCTGATTTTGATAGACTCGGAGAATTTGGGAGCCGGTTCGAGAGGCAAGAGCATCGCCGAGCAGTATTTGGGCTGGCTTGATGTAAGTAATGACTGTAAATCTACTCCTGAGTGTATGAAACTCCGGACTTCATATTTTCTTACTATGTTTGGAATGGTGCACATGCTGGATGACGAGTGTGTGGCGTGCACTAATTGGGGATTTGGACTTGGTCCTTCCCGTGGCAACTATTGAGTTGCATATTTACTTTTAAATCATATGTTAAATCATGTTTTCGGACTATTGTTATATTTAGGTTGTAAGACATGTTTGGGGCCTTGTGGCGACCTGTTTAGACCCCTTCGGGGCTTTTACTGCTTTTCCTCACTATGTTGACTTATGATTTACACTCAGTCGTATTATGTTTAACTAATTTTGAAACTCAACCTTTTTTACACTATTTTGAGATATAAAATGATGTTTTTGGGTCGAGTACCCCGTTTTACTGATAGCCCGAGGGGCTTTTTGAGAGTTTCCGACTCAGTGAGGTCGAGGGCCTGATTGTGAGGATATGATATGCCACGAGGTGGCTTGATATTAGCGCTTGGGCTGAAGGATCCCCTCCGGTGTCTGTACACACACCTAGTGAGCGAAGGTACCTCTGCTTAGACTTGAGTTATTTTCATTACTACTAATTTGGCGCACTCACATTACTCCCTCCACCCCTATGTGCAGATTGAGGTGCTTGTACCGAGCGCTAGTTTTCTTCCCTCTTGTGGAGCCGGAGTTGGGACTTCGAGGTAGTTGTTCAGCTTCCACAACATCTCTTTTTCCATTTATTATTTTGTATTTAGTTCCTCATTCCGATTCTTGGTGTATTATGGCAGTAGGGTTATTTTTTACTACTCGTTGTTGCTTTAAATTGCTTAAGAGAAAGAATTTTATGAAATATTGGAACCATTTTGGAAATTATAAAAGTATTATACAGTATGTGATTGTTGTCTAGCCTAGTTCCATGTTAGGCGCCATCACGGCCAACTTAGGATTTGGGGTCGTGACAGAACTAGAAATAACATATACACTCTAATGACAAAATTCATAAACGAACATAATGAATAAAATACAACAGCATGTTCGTGATACATGAATAAGATAATCAAAAGAGAAAGTTGGAGGTACTGACCTTCTCTTTGGTAGCAGACTAAACAGAGATTCTCTTTAGTTTCCTTGTACCCAAAGCTTCAAGATTGAGCAACGAAAGCACTCAGAAACGAAGAGAGAAAAACCAGAAATCAGTAAGGAAATCGAAACTTTTATGAAATCTTAGTGTTCTTTTTTGTGTTTGTGTTAGATCTAGTCTATTAGGTGAGAGTTTGAAGGCTCCTTTAGAGTTGCATTCAATGCCTATAAGGTTCAACAAAATTCAAATTAAATAGTGGAATATGATGATGAGCTAATGATACGAGCGAACTGAGTGAAATCAGAAAAGAATAGAGGGGAAATAGCAAAGATCTTTTACTTCAGAAAAGAGATTGATCATTGAAGGCAGAGGACCATCGGTCAAGACTTAAAACCCAGAGGTCACTGCATTTGACCTCTGCGTAAAGAATCCTCATAATGAATCCTTTGAAAAACCCATGCATGCTTTGATTTGACGGCGCGATAGAGGATTTAAGCGATTGGAAGTTACACCTTCAAGCTAGGGTTTTAGATTTTAGGATTTTGGAACCCAATCAATGAAAATGGAAAGTGAATAACTAGTCTCAAAGCCTAGGTACAACGTGGATGATTCTGCAAGTTTGGATTCGAAAGAACGAAGATGAACTCAGTGCTTTGATTTTACTGGCCATGTATCGTGTTTCTGATTTGGTCAATGAAGAAGGAAATACAGTAAGATTTATGGATAGGAAGAAGGAGAGATGATTTACTGAGAAATCTCATGACCTTGCATGAATTAGTGCATGGTCTATTATTGAAGTTCATGGGAGGTTTAGAGAAAAGAGAATGAAAGAGGAAAGAGAGGTGGCCGTCCAATATGTAAATGATTAGAGTTAGCAGAATATTTGGGGTCATCTGTTATGTTAAACTTAGGGAAAGGGATCTGGGGCCGTTGATCTTTTGGACCAACAGTCCTGATAAATTGAGATTTAAGCATTTTTATGGACAGATTTTGAGAGTCGTTAGATCCCTTCGTTAGATCTGTTGGATGGTATTTAAGTGCCAATATGCAACAATCCACAACACCACCATGTTCTTACATGGAGTCCAATATTGTCCTGATTGGCTAGGCCATCTAATTGAGATATCAACCATATTCACAATTCCATTTATCATATCCAGCACAATTACCACATGTGTGCGGCATGGTGGCCGATCATGGCCCGATCGACTAGGTCATCTCATTTAAGACATCACCCCTTTTCAATCAGTCATCTCACTTCATATTTCTTTCCTATCTTTTCAATACATTGGCACGAGTGGCCCCAATTATAAGGTTATTATTGGCACTTGGCTGTATTTCACGATTCAAGTTCTTTTCCACATTCCAAAATTATTATCACCATCAATAATAACATGGTTTTTCATTAAAGACTTTTGATTTCACATGTGAGCAATTTAGAATCTAAGTCACATAGAGGCTTTTCACACAATTTGGCATAGAGGCCTTTATTTGAATTTGACTTGAAGTGTGGGCATTTTTAGCACATATTCTATGTTTTGAACATTTCCACGGATGAGGAAAGCATGGGAATACATATCACACATATATTTTCAATACTAGCACATTCGCAATAGAAATTTCTAGGATGTTCAATTTGGGACTTACATCAATTGCATGAATACCATGGGATTCAATTCTAAAAAGAGGGGATTTAGCCAACATACCACAATTGAGCATCTTAAAACTCTAAGACGTTCTGGAATATTAGCAACTTCAATCTATTAGAATAAAGACCTAGGGTGCTTCTCTTGATAATCATCAAAGGTTTAGGCAAGAATTGAACAGTAATTTTATGAAGGTCACTTTCTCCCTCTAGGACTCTCTCTTTCTCTCTCTCTCTCTCTCTCTCACTCTCTCTTTCTCTCTATCTTACTCTAAAGTATCAGGTTTTTGCTCAAAAATGGCCCCTTACATATATTTTAATGAAGTAGGGTCGGGTTTTAAAATCACAAAAATGAAGCTCCGGAACAGGTTCTGCAGTCGCATATGCGACCGCATAATGGGCTGGCTTGCCTCTATGACCGTTATGTGGCCCGCATACCTGTTATGCGGTCGCATAATACGCCGTAGAACCTCCCTCTGCAAAATTCTAATGATGATTATGCAACCAATGTGCGGCCCACGAAACGGTTATGCGGTCGCATAAGTGGCCGCGAAATTGACCTCAAAATTGGCCAAAAATGTTGCTTCACTTCGCAGCCCGCAGAGTGATTGTGCGGCTGCATAATGGACCGCAGAAATGCCTATTTCTAAAAAAAATAATTCCTTCAACTCCCCAGCGCACTGTTCAATTCAAAAAGTCCGAACCGCGACGAGCAACTGCTAACCTCTACACCTACTCCGGCATCACGAAAATTCAGATTTTTAGGAAAAATTTTATAGGGCCTTACAGTAGTTTAAAAAGATATGAATTAATAGAGGAAGATAATGTTAGTGCATATATAATTGAAAAGAGCTTTTAAAAGAGTATATATGATGTTTGTATTTAAGAAAAATATGTAAAAAGGAAAACTACATTAAAACACTTGTTCCTAAAGCATAGAGGTGCATATTGTTTTAACGAGATGAAGGTACTATGAGAGTAAGGTAAGATATATCTTGATTTTTAGACTTGAAGAAAAACTATTTGAAACCTCGACAGGACATTTTTTTTAAATGATTTGGTTTCTTTTTTGAAGATCAAACTTGCAATTCAGTTATGGTTTTCTTTTTTCGAAAGAGAAGATGTCGTCTCTTGCTAAGCTCTTTGGGCTTCAACATATTTAAGACAAGTTGGCGTAAGCATACCAGTTAATGATATGAACAACTTAAAATTAGTGAATGTGGGGGTTAGTCACTAACTAACGCTTCTTTTAATCCTAGGTTGTTTTAAGGTTTGCCTAAGTATTATATGACTTAAGATATAAAGTAAAGCAATCAATCCAATATATAATTATTGTATACATGTGAGATAAACTATGAACACGGATGCAGAAAAGTGTGACAAAGCAGTAAAACTAAGGTAATGAAGCAATAAATAATAAAGGAGTTTAAAGGAGAGGATTGGACTCTGGTATTTGGGCCTCAAAGAGGTAGGCCCAGCAGTAATAGGGCAGGCGACAACTGACTTTGAATTTCTAGAAAATACGCAATGTTGGAATTGGGCATGAGTTCCTTAAGAACTTAACATGCCCAAACAAATGTACATGTTAAGAAAGTCATTAGATACATATTTTGTATGTTCAATCATCCATGAAACACATCGGTAAATAATTGGAGAAAAATACACAACAAGCTATCAATACTCAAATACTAAGAGAACTTATACTAATTTACATTGAAAACCTTTCGTTGTCATTAAACACTAAACCCAAAGAGAATCACAAGCATCAATGAATTATGGGATAAAGAGAGAATTTCACTCAAGGTTGATTCCCTCTTTGAATCGTCCGACACTTTAAACTTTTCAAGGGTCTCAAGGCCCAGGGCAATACTTGCGCCGGGGAGAGCAGTGCAACCTAGAGTAAAACTCCACTCCTGAATACCCCTAACCACTAACGACTCATTTTTCCCCATGGGTTTATGTTCCAAAGAGGCTCCTTCAATGTAAACCAACTACCACAATACTCCATACTGCAAAAGTAAACTTCTCTCTTGACATAATAACATAAGGACACAGAAACAATTTCATTTTATAACTACATTTCCAATACTAAATGAATGAAACACATATTAAACAAGTCTAATGGTCACATAGAGGTAGGAACATAATAATGTTACTGCTGAAGAACCAAACACTTGAAATCCCATCTTGAGGATAGGTAAATAGCATACAATTCAAATATATAGCAACCCAGAAATCCAGATGCTTCTGTCCTAGCAGACTAACAACAGGTTGGTTAGCTCAGATCCTGCCACCAGCTCATACATAGGTTAACAATACTACTTGTAACTCTTTAAAGCAACAATAAAGTTTCATACAAGCAAACATGGTTAGCAACCTCCAAAGATGTTACTAATGATACTAGAACATATTCAGAACTCTTAGAATGACTACAGGTTTACAGATTCACACATGGAATTCCTAGAGGTGCTTAGCATGTCACGACCCAAAAATCCTAACTCAGGTCGTGATGGCGCCCCAAAACCAGGGTCAGGCAAGCCAACACCCAAAACTAAGGATTTTCACATATTTGATTAAACATCCCAACACATACCAAGTTTTACAGTTCAAAGCATTATTTGACAAGATAATTAGGCGATTTAACCAAAAATAGTCATAAGCAGGCGTGAGCCAATGTATAAACAGACCCGTAAGCCACAATATCTATCACGTGTGCGCCAAGAACTTGTGTCACAAGTCATGCGGGCATACTAACAGAATATACAAAAAATATAATATAATTTTCCCATTGTCTAGAAGAAATAGACGAGAATAACACCATAAACCCCATGGTGCTGCCGTGGATCGTCAGGAGAAGCAGCTCACCATGAAGTCAGGTCCAATCTATACTCAGAATCAAGCTCCGGTCTGATAACCAGATGCACCAGCCTCAGAACCTGTACAATTAAGTACAGAAGCGTAGCGTGAGTACATAAACAAATATGTACCTAGTTAATATCCCGCCTAACCTCAAAGAAGTAGTGACGAGAAGTCGAGTTTACACTCACTAAGGTCCCACAAAATAATTTAACAAGATATGATATAAGTAATAGGCATACGAGGATGATAAAAATAGTAAACATTAAAGATAACTGTAATTCAAATAAATACTGGAAGTAAATAAACAATTACTACTTTAATGTCCCCCAAATATCTTATCACTTCAATATTCTTGAAATCATTAACAGTTTAACATGCGTATGCGGGATAAGGACAACCGGCATGAGCCATCATAATAATCATATTTATGCATTGCCGAGGGTCGAACGGCCCGAACGATAATTATATCTTTCAATCTCGCCGTGGCGTAAGGCCCGCTCCCATGAGAGTTGGGGAAATAACACTCCGCTCGCGGAATGTAAATTGCAAAGCGGTCACATGCACACACAATATTAACCATAATGTACCTTCCAATCTCGATGTGGAGTACGTCCCGCTCCCATGAGAGTGGGAGAAACAACACTCCGCTCGCGAAATGTAAATTGCGAAGCGGTCACATGCACACACAATATTCTTTATAAATTTATTTTTTCCAGTGAAAAATTCCTTTAAATTCTCAAATTGCATGATCTCAGGGAAACAAAACCGCACGTGACATAAATTAATAAAGTATATAGTTCAGTTCAAGGAAAAACACAAGGCATGGTGTAGCCCTAACTACCCGGAGATAACAATAATAGCCACTACGTATGGACTCTCGTCACTTTGTACGTACGTAGCCCCCACAAACATTAGCACATAGTCATTTATATCACCTAGGGGGAAAATTCCCTCTTACAAGGTTAGAAAGGAGACTCACCTCGCGTCAAACCTACTTCCCCGGTCAAGAATGCGCCCGGAAAATCCGAACTCGACACCCAAGGACTCGAAACTAGCAAAATGTTATACAAATATATCAATTTATACTCAAATGTATGGAATTCTCCTATTTACTTAGTTATTTCACCTTACTTTGAAAAATCCTAAAATACACCCCCGGGCCCACATGCTCGGATCCGGGAAATTTTCGAAGGAATCAATTACCCATAACCTAAGGATCATTAATATGTGATTTTTGTATGATTTTATGGCTAATTAATGGGTAATTCCCTAAAATTTCATAAAGCCCTAGGTTACTACTCAAATCCTTGATTCTTCACTAATTAGGTAGTTAATTCAACTAGGAATTTATGCATTAACTAACTTTAGGATAGAATTCACTTACCTTTTTAGTAGCTAGGTCGTGGAGCTCTTTCCCAAGCTTTCAAGGTCTCTAATGGAGAAGAAAATGGGGTCAAAATGAAATAATCCCGTGTTTTAAAGAACTCACTGCTTATTGTAGTTCCGTACCTGCGGCTCAAGGACCGCACCTGCAGTCTCGCACCTGCAAGTAAATGCCCGCACCTGCGGAAATGGGACAAGGAGCCTGGGCTCGCACCTGCGGAACGGAGTCCGCACCAGCGGCTCAGCACTTGCAGAAAAGGGCCTGCACCTGCGAGAGGAGGGCAGCATACCTGGAGGTCGCACCTGCAAGACTGGGACCGCAGGAGCGATCTCGCACCTGCGACTGGGCAACCGCACCTGCGGTCACACCAGAACTATTGCACCAGCTGGTTTTTTGCCTCGTTTGGTGCCCAAGAGGCTCCTAGGCCCACCCGAGCCCCCGTCTAAATATACCCACAAGTAAAAAATCATAATACGGACTCGCTCGAGCCTTCGGAACACCCAAAACAACGCTAAAACTCAAAATCACACCTTAAAACCCTTAGAATCAAACTTACTAACTTTAAGTTTTCTTGAATTTGCTAACAATGCACTGAACTGACCTATTCTACTCGGAATGCCCCAAATTTTGCGAGCAAGTCATGAATGACATAACGGAACTATTACCGGTCTCAGAATTCCGTTTGGACCTCGATAACACAAAAACACGTCCCAAACCACAATATGAACTTAAGGAAACTCTTATTTCGATATTGGGCGCCGAAACGCTCCCGGGTCATCCAAAACCTATTCTGAACATACGCCCAAGTCTGAAATTATCATACGAAGCTACCGAAACCGTCGAAACTCGATTCCGAGGTCGTTTACTAAAAATGTTGACCGAAGTCAAACTTGGCCTTAAAAGCCAACCTTAAGGGACCAATTGTTCCTATATCATTCTAAACACTTCCGAATCCCGTACCACCTATCCCCGCGAGTCATAAACCATAATAAGCCACTACAGGAAGTCTCATTTAGGGGAACGGGGTCCTGATACACAAAATGACCGGTCGGGTTGTTACATTCTCCATCTCTTAAACAAACGTTCGTCCTCGAACGGGTCTAGAATCATACCTGAAATGCTGAATAACTGTGGATATCTTCTCTGCATGTCCTCCTCGGACTCCCAGTTCGATTCCTCGCCTGGTTGGCCCATCCACTGGACCTTTACTGCAGAAACTCTCTTGGATCTCAACTGGCGATCCTGCCTGTCAATAATAGCAATTGGCTCCTCCTCGTAGCCCAACCTCTCATCCAACTGAATAGTGCTGAAATCAACCATGTGAGAGAAGTCGGTGTGGTACCTCCGGAGCATGGATACATGAAAGACCGGATGAACTCCTAACAAATTGGGAGGTAAAGCTACCTCATAAGCAACCTCCCCAACTCGCCTCAACACCTCGAAGGGACCTATAAACCTCGGGCACATCTTGCCTTTCTTTCCGAACCTCATAATACCCTTCATCGGCGAGACCTTCAACTGAACCTTATCTCCCTCCATAAATGATACATCGCACGCCCTCTGATCCACGTAACTCTTCTTTCTGGACTGTGTTGTGCGGGGCCTCTCCTGAACAACTTCACTTTCTCCAAAGAATCTCTCACCAGGTCGGTGCCATATAACTTAGCCTCGCCAGGCTCGAACCACCCGATAGGAGAACGACATCGCCGACCATACAAAGCCTCAAATGGAGCCATCTCGATGCTAGACTGATAACTATTATTGTAAGCGAACTCAGCCAAAGGCAAGAACTGGTCCCACTGACCTCCGTAGTCAATCACACATGCCTTGAGCATGTCCTCCAATTTCTGAATTGTACGCTCCGACTGACCATCAGTCTGGGGGTGAAATGATGTGCTGAGATCTATCTGTGTACCCATCTCACTATGCAATGCTCTCCAGAAGTCCGAGGTGAAATGAGGACCTCAATCTGATATAATGGACACTGGCACACCGTGCAACTGGACTATCTCCCGAATGTAGATCTGGGCCAACCTCTCAGAAGTATATGTAGTAGCTAGTGGAATGAAATGCGCCGATTTGGTCAAATCTATCCACAATGACCCAAACCGCGTCAACTTTCCACAAAGCCCGAGGCAACTCAACCATGAAGTCCATATTGATGCATTCCCACTTCCACTCAAGAATGGGCATCTGCTAAAGTAGGCCTCCTGGCCTCTGGTGCTCATACTTAACCTACTGGAAATTAAGACACCTAGCCACATACTCCACAATGTCCCTCTTCATCCGCCTCCCCCAGTAATGCTGCTTCAAATCACGATACATCTTCATAGCACCAGGATGAACATAATACCAAGAACTGTGTGCCTCCTCTAGAATCCTCCCTCTCAGGACATCGACATTAGGAACACATAAACGGCCCTGAAGTCTTAGAACACCATCCTCGCCAATAGTAACCTCCTTGGCACCACCCTGAACCACTATCTCCCTTAGCTCTGCCAAATACGGATCATCAAAGTGTCGAGCCTTAATCTCCCCTAATAACAAAGACTGAGCAACCATATTTGCTAAAACTCGGCGAGACTCTAAAAGGTCTAACCTCACCAGAAGATTAGTCAAGGACTGAATGTCCAAGGCTATAGATCTCCCGTCGACTGCCATATAAGACAAGCTACCCATACTCTCTGCCTTCCTGCTTAAGGCATCTGCCACCACATTTTCCTTGCCCGGATGATAAAGAATGGTGATATCATAATCCTTCAATAACTCAAGCCATTTTCCCTGCCTCAAATTAAGATCCCTCTACTTGAACAATTGTTGCAAACTGCGGTGGTCTGTATAAACCTCACAAGACACCCCATACAAGTAGTGCCTCCAAATCTTAAGAGCATGTACAATCGCCTCCATCTCTAAATTGTGCACATGGTAATTCTTCTCGTGAAAATTCAGCTGACGCGAAGCATAAGCAATAACTCTCCCTTGCTGCATCAACACACATCCCAAACCAATGCGTAAAGCACCGCAGTACACTGTGTACATCCCAGAGCCGGAAGGCAATACTAGAGTTGGTGCTGAGGTTAATGCTATCTTGAGCTTCTGAAAGCTCGCCTCACACTCGTCGGACCATCAGAATATGACATTCTTCTGAGTCAATCTAGTCAATGGAGCTGCAATAGAAGAGAACGCCTCCACAAATCGGCGATAATAGCCTGCTAGGCCCAAAAAGCTCCTGATCTCTGCAGTAGAAGTAGGACGCGGCCAACTCTGAACTGCCTCAATATTCTGAGGATCGACCTTGATACCCTCTCTGGATACCACATGCCCCAAGAATGCCACGGAATCCAACCATAACTCACACTTGGATTTGTTCTCGCAAAACTCTGGAGCACAACCCTTAAATGTTGCTCGTTCTCCCCTATGCTACGTGAGTAGATCAAAATTTAATCAACAAAGACAATGACAAAGGAATCAATATACCGCCTGAACACACTGTTCATCAAGTCCATAAATGTCTCTAGGGCATTAATCAAGCCAAAGGACATCACCAGGAACTCATAATGGCCATATCTCGTGCGAAAAGCAGTCTTCAGAACATCCGAGCCCCGAATCTACAGCTGGTGATACCCCGATCTCAAATCAATCTTAGAAAACACCGAGCAACCTGCAACTAGTCAAACAAATCATCAATACATGAAAATGGATACTTGTTCTTAATGGTGAACTTGTTCAACTGGCGGTAATCAATACACATCCGCATAGACCCATCATTCTTCTTTACGAATAGCACTGGAGCACCCCAAGGCGATACACTCAGTCTGATAAACCCCTTATCTAGCAACTCCTCAAGCTTCTCTTCAACTCTTTCAGAGCCATACAGTACGGGGGAGTAGAAATAAGTTGAGTACCTAGAGCCACATCAATACAGAAATCGATATCCTGATTCGGAGGCATGCCCGGAAGGTCTGAAGGAAATACATCAGCAAACTCTTGAACAACTGGCAATGGATCAATCGTCAGAGACTCGGCGGTGGTGTCCCGTACATAAGCAAGATATGCCAGACAACCCTTCTCGACCATGTGTCGAGCCTTAAGGAATGAAACAACCCGGCTGGCTGCACTAACTGAGGAACCTCTCCACATCAGCCTATGCGACTCGGGCCTGGCTAAAGTAACTGTCTTGGCATGGAAATGTAGCACGGAATGATAGGGAGATAGCCAATCAATGCCTAGAATAACCTCAAAAGCAACCATGTCGAGCAATAGAAGGTCCGCTCGAGTCTCGAACCCGCAGAATGTAACCATACAGGACCGGTAAACCTAGTCTACCACCACAGAATCGCCCAAAGGAGTGGACACATATATAGGAGAACCCAAGGACTCACGAGGAATATCCAGAAAATGAGCAAATAAGGCTGAAACATATGAATAGGTAGATCCCGGATCAAATAACACTGATGCCTCCCCACCACATACTGAAATAATACCTGTAATCACGACATCTGAGGCCACTGCATCTGATCTGACCGGAATAGCATAGAATCTAGCTGGAGCACCAGAAGACTGAGCCTTACCAGAATGAATAAGAACTAATTGACCTCCCCCTGACTGGCCTCCACCTCTAGGACAACCCCTGCCGACATGTCCTCCACCTCTAGGTGGCTTGACGGCTGGTGCTGGACCCATAGGCTGATAACCCTGCTGCACTGCTTTGCCCCGAAACCTGGGACAATGCATCTTCATATGACCTGGATTCCCACACTCATAACAACCTTCAGGTATCATAGCCTGCTGCCCCATAGAGGAACCCTGAATGGCCGGAGAGCGATGTTTACTCTCTGACATAGCACTGTAGTAGGGGTTGGAGGATCTCGGATTACTAGAATAACCACTAGGTTGACTCTAAATGGATGGAGGGCGGTAGGAATGCTCTAGCATGGCGCTGAAATGAGGATTCGCTGGAACACCTCGGGGAGGTGGTAGGGGTGTTAAATATGAATGCCTGCTGGGCTGACCACTACTAAACTGACCTCTGCCCCTAACTGGGGTACCTCTGAAATCTCCATAGAATATAGCCCTCTTGCCCTGCTGCCCCTACCCGTTGCTTCTCAACCGATACCCCTCGATCCTACGGGCAATCTCCACCACGAGCTGATAAGGAGTACCCATCTCTACCTCTCGGGCCATGGTGGCCCTAATACCTGGATGCAAACCAGCCACAAATCTCTGCACTCTCTTAGCATCAGTAGGTAATATCATGAGTGCATAGCGAGACAACTCTGAAAAATCTTGCCTCATAATTTGTCACTGACATCTGTCCCTGCTCCAGCTGCTCAAACTGATATCGCAACTCTTCTCTCTTAGAGGGTAGAATATATCTGTCTAGAAACATCCGAGTGAATTGCTCCCAAGTGACAGGAGGAGAATCTGCTGACCTGCTGAGAGTATAAGACTGCCACCATCTGTGAGCTCTGCCCTCCAACTGAAAGGTAGTGAAATTCACTCCATGGGACTCTAGTATCCTCATGTTGTGCAGTCTGTCCCTGCACCTGTCAATGAAATCCTTGGCCTCCTTGCCTCGCTCACCCCCGAAGATTGGAGGGTGCAATTGAGTCCATCTATCCAATAACTTCTGCGGATCACCGTCCGCAGCTGGTATGGGCTCAGGTGCTGCTGCCATAGGCTGGACCCCACCCACAGGCAGTGTACCCGAGGTATGATATACTGCTGCTGCCTGACTTGCGGCCTGGGCGGTAGGGGTCTGGGCTTCCCCTCCCGCCTGAGATATGGCAGGATCCATTGGGAATAAGCTAGCCTGGGACATAGTGTCCATAAACCACATCATACGGCCCATGACCTCCTGGAAGCCTGGAAGCCTGGCACCGTCATGAAGTCCACTGGAGCAGGATATGCTGGTGGCACCTCGTCCTGCTCCTCTATGATAGGATCCTCTGGTTGTGGTGCAACTGGAATAGCTATGGGACGCCCTCATCCCCTACCTCGGGCCGGTGCCCTCCCACGGCCTCAGACAACGGGAGTAGCAGCCTCTCTCGGGTCTGGAACATCGGATGCACGCATCCTCACCATCTATGAGAGAATAGAAGAATGAGATTTAGTAAACCATCGACTGCACGATAGAATAAAAATAAGTAAAGGTTTCCTAACACCCTATAGCCACCCGAAGATAAGTATAGACATCTCTATAACGATCCGCAAGACACTACTAGGTTTTCCCGTGACTTGTGAGACCTACGTGAACCTAGAGCTCTGATACCATGTTGTCACGACCCAAAAATCCTAACTCAGGTCGTGATGGCGCCCAACACCGGGGTCAGGCAAGACAACACCCAAATAACTAAGGATTTTCACATATTTGATTAAACATCCAAACACGTACCAGGTTTTATAGTTCAAAGCATTAATTGAAAAGATAATTAGGCGATTTAACCAAAAATAGTCATAAGGAGGCGTGAGCCAATATATATACAGACCTGTAAACCATAATATTTACCACGTCTGTTCCAGGAACTAGTGTCACAAGTCATGTGGACATACTAACAGAATATACAAAAGATATAATATAACTGTTCCACTGTCTAGAAGAAATAGACGGGAATAACACAGAAACCCCATGGTGCTGCCGAGGATCGTCAGGAGAAGCAGCTCACCGTGAAGTCAGGTCCAATCTATACTCATAATCGAGCTCCAGTCTAATAACCAGATGCACCAGCCTCAGAACCTGTAAATTAAGGACAGAAGCGTAGCATGAGTACATAAACCAATATGTACCCAGTGAGTATCCCGCCTAACCTCGAAGAAGTAGTGACGAGAGGTCGACTTGACACTCACTAAGGTCCAACAAAATAATTTAACAAGATATGATATCAGTAATAGGCATACGAGGATGATAAAAACAATAAATATTAAAGATAACTCTAATTTAAATAAATACTGGAAGTAAATACACAATTACTACTTCAATTTCCCCCAAATATCTTATCACTTCAATATTCTTGAAATCATTAACAGTTTAACATGCGCATGCGGGATAAGGACAATCGGCCTGACCCATCATAATAATCATATATGTGCAATAAGGGTCGAACGGCCCGAACAATAATTACATCTTTCAATCTCGTCATGGCATACGGCCCGCTCCCATGAGAGTGAAGTAAATAACACTCTACTCGAAGAATGTAAATTGTGAAGAGGTCACGTGCACACACAATATTAACCATAATGTACCTTTCAATCTGGCCGTGGCGTACGGCCCGCTCCCATGAGAGTGGGGGAAATATCACTCCGCTCGCGGAATGTAAATTGCGAGGCAGTCACATGAACACACAGTATTCTTCATAAGTTTATTTTTTCCAGTGAAAAATTCCTTTAAATTCTCAAATTCCATGATCTCGGGGAAAAAAAACCGCATGTGACATAAATTCATAAAGCATATAGTTCAATTCAAGGAAAACCACAAGGCATGGTATAGGCCTAACTACCCGGACATAACAATAATAGCCACTACGTACGGACTCTCGTCACATTGTATGTACGTAGCCCTCACAAACATTAGCACATAGTATTTTATATCACCAAGTGGAACAATTCCCTCTTATAAGGTTAGAAAGGAGACTCACCTCGCGTCGAACCTATTTCCCAGGTCAAGAATGCGCCCGAAACTCTGAACTCGACACCCAAGGACTCGAAACTAGCCAAATGTTATACAAATATATCAATTTATACTCAAAAGTATGGAATTCTCCTATTTACTTAGTTATTTCACCTTACTTTGAAAAATCCTAAAATACACCCCCGGGCCCACATGCTCGGATCCCGGAAATTTTCGAAGGAATCAATTACCCATTACCTAAGGATCATTAATATGTAATTTTTGTATGATTTCATGGCTAATTAACGGGTAATTCCCTAAATTTTTATAAAGCCCTAGGTTACTACTCAAATCCTTGATTCTTCACTAATTAGGTAGTTAATTAAACTAGGAATTCTTGCATTAACTAACTTTAGGGTAGAATTCACTTACCTTTTTAGTAGCTAGGTCGTGGAGCTCTTTCCCAAGCTTTCAAGGTCTCTAATGGAGGAAGAAAATGCGGTGAAATGAAATAATCCCATGTTCTAAAGAACTCACAGCCTACTGTGGTTCCGCACCTGCGGCTCAGGGAACGCACCTGCGGTCTCGCACCTGCGAGTAAATGCTCGCACCTGCGGAAATGGGACAAGGGGCCTGGGCTCGTACCTGCGGAACGGAGCCCGCAACAGTGGCTCCGCACCTGCGGAAAAGGCCCCGCACCTGCTAGAGGTGGGCACCGCACCTGGAGGTCGCACCTGCGAGGCTCGGACCGCAGGAGCGATCTCGTACCTATGACTAGGCAACCGCACCTGCGGTCACACCAGAACTTGTGCACCAGCACTTGCTTCAGCTACCTTTTGGCCACATTTGGTGCCCGAGAGGCACCTGGGCCCACCCGAGCCCCCGTCCAAATATACCAAGAAGTCCTAAATCATAATACGGACTCGCTCGAGCCTTTAGAACAACCAAAACAATGCTAAAACTCAAAATCACATCTCAAAACCCCTAGAATCAAACTTAGGAACTTTAAGTTTTCTTGAATTTGCTAACAATGCGCTGAACTAACCTATACTACTCGGAATGACCCCCAATTTTGTGAGAAAGTCATGAATGACATAAGAGAAGTATTCCCGGTCTCGAAATTCTATTTGGACCTCGATCACAAAAAAACACGTCCCAAACCACAATATGAACTTAAGGAAACTCTAATTTTGATATTGGGCGCCGAAACGCTCCTGGTTCATCCAAAACCCATTTCGAACATACTCCAAAGTCCGAAATCGTCATATGAAACTACCGAAATCGACGAAACTCAATTTCGAGGTCATTTACTAAAAATGTTGACCAAAGTCAAACTTGGCCTTAAAGGCCAACCTTAAGGAACCAAGTGCTCCTATATCACTCTAAACTCTTCCGAATCCCGTACCACCCGTCCCCGCTAGTCATAAATCATAATAAGATACTACGGGAAGTCTTATTTAGGGGAACGGGGTCCTGATACACAAAATGACCGATCGGGTCGTTACATAGAAAGATCAAAGATCATTTGTAAAGGATGGAAGAACCACATCTTCATAAGAAAACTAATCTTATATTAAAATGGGTAAACTATTATGTCCAAGCACCAGTAATAAGAAGTTTGTTTTAGGATTTACAAACCATGTCCAGTTCAATATAGCATGGAAAATAGGATTGCAGTTTCAAAACCATGCACCGGAATATGAAATAATGAATAGATGAAATTATGATCTTACACAAACAGGGTAAGTTTCACCTATTATAGGACAAAGTTAGCAATATCATAAAGGGGAATAAAGACAAGGAATATATTGTACCAAATAGGTTTAACTCAGCTATACAGACTAAGATTAACATCTAAACATGGTGGCGATTCTGCTCAGCTTGAAAACAGTTATCATTCAGCTACAACAAACATGACTATAACCTATTTTTATGAAAAAGATAACTTGATCATAACAGGATATATGCGGAAGGGTTACTGATATACATAAAATTTTACCTTAATAAGACTTTCATGTAGAGATACCTAGAGATGCAACAGACATAAAACTTTTATTGCAATGACTCACAAGCTACCATTAGAGTTAGCAAACACTTACATAAAGATGGAAATCATTTAAACATTTAAACTTCATATGCTTCAGCTAAATGGTGAAGAATTGAACTATGATCTTTCAGTTTTTTCTAGTTAGAATTATCAAACAACAATCTCGATTACAGAACAACAGAATGTAGGTAATAGTATGGTAGAATAGAGATCACAACAAAATCATTAAAGAAAATCTAAAGTCTAGGTAAACATGAGAAGTTATTAAGGCATATTAAGGAAACTTAATCATGTAGACTATATGGATTCAGAAATAAAAGTCATTAAGGGAAAATAGCAACTTAATCAACACCAATTAGAGATAGTCAGAAGTATGAAAAATTACCACACATAAACAACACATTATCATGAACTTGTAACGACCCGATCGGTCATTCCGTGAGATTAGCCACATTTCCCCCGATTAAGCTTTGTTATGTGCTATTTAACCTAATTATGATGTGTTGGGTCAGGTAGTTCAGGTTCGGGGTGGTCGTGGTAAGAACTCAGACACTTAGTCTCTTAAATTGGCTTAATAGTTGGAAAAGTCAACTGGGAGTTAACTTATTGGTAAACGACCTCAGAATGTTGATTTTATGGTCTGGATAGCTTTGTTAGGTTATTTGGGACTTAAGAGTGTGTTCGGAATGTGGTTTTGATGTCCGGTGTAGAATTAGCCTTGAACTGGCGAAGTTGAGTTTTTGGCGATTTCTGGTCGGCAGTGAAAAATCATCTATCGGGGTCGAAATGGAATTTCAGAAGCTGGAAAAGGTTCCTAGTATCATTTTAGAGGTGTGCGCTAAATATCAGGTCAATCGGGTGTGTTTTAGGTGGTTTCGGCATCTTTGGCAAAATTTAGAAATCTCAAAGTTCATAGGCTTGAATCTGATGTGATCTTGTTGTTTTAGCATTGTTTTGGGTGTTTCGAAGGCTCGACTGAGTTTGAATAAGGTTATGGGACTTTTTTATGTTTTTGTTGGGGTCCCGAGGGGCTCAAGATGATTTCGGATGGTCATCAGAAGGATTAATGTTGCAAAATGCAGCTGAAGAAGCTGCTGGTGCCAAGTTTCTGTTGTGGCCGCACCTGCGGAAGGTAGCCACAGGTGCGGGCCAGCATGCGCAGGTGCGAGATTGGGGGAGCTGGGAAGGAACCGAAGAAGTGGAAGTTTGGGCTGCACCTGCGAGTCCGCAGATGCGGTAAGTGGAGCGCAGGTGCGGAAGCTGTCGGTCAAGTGGGGATTCGCAGGTGCGCACCTGGGACCGCAGGTGAGGGGAATAGGCCGCAGATGCGGTTTCACAGGGCAGGAAGAATAACTACTTGCCTTCGCAAATTTTTGGCACTTAAATCATATTTTCATGCGAGCTGAGGCTTTTGGGGGCAAGATGAAGAGTCATTTATGTGGATGTAAGTTTCTCGGACTAAAACTCGGTTCTATGTTGATATTTGATGGATTAAGCATGAAATTATTGGAATTTAATGGTATAAATTGGGGGTTTAAGGCTTCGGAAATTGAGACTTAAAATTGAGGAATTGAGGGGTCAATTTTGGTTGGATTTTGATGCATTTTATATGTATAGACCCGGGAAAGGATGAGGATTCTTGTGATGTGATTTTTATAGAATTCCGAGATGTGGATCCGGGGCTCGGGTTTGGCAAATTTCAGAAAATTGTGCGTAATTTTGATAATTTTTTAATGGATTTTGTATCCCTAACATATTTTGATAATAGTAACCTAATTTTCATAGACTCGGAGAATTTCGGAGCCGGTTCGAGAGGCAAGAGGATCACAGATTAGTATTTGGGCCGGCTTGATGTAAGTAATTACTGTAAATCATGTCCTGAGGTTATGAAACCCCGGACTTTGTATTTTCTCACTATGTTTGGAATGGCGCACATGCTGGATGACGAGTGTGTGGCGTGCACTAATTGGGTATTTGGACTTGGTCCTTCCCGTGACAACTACTGAGTTGCGTATTTACTTTTAAATCATATGTTAAAGCGTCTTTTCGGACTATTGTTATATTTAGGCTATAATCCGTGTTTGGGGCCTTGTACTGACCTGTTTAGACCCCTTGGGGGCTTTTACTGCTTTTCCTCACTGTGTTGACTTATGATTTACACTCAGTCGTATTATGTTTAACTGATTTCAAAACTCAGCCTTATTTACACTATTTTGAGATATAAAATGATGTTTTTGGGTCGAGTACCCCCTTTTACTGATAGCCTTAGGGGCTTTTTGATAATTTCTGACTGAGTGAGGCCGAGGGCCTGATTGTGAGGATGTGATATGCCATGCGGTGGCTTGATATTAGCGCTTGGGATGAAGGAGCCCCTTCGGAGTCTGTACACACCCCCAGTGAGCGCAGGTACCTACTGAGTGCGAGTACCGAGTGACAAATGACTGGGAGGCATGAGTGACAGTGAGGGTTCCCGAGGGGATAATACTGAGTGATTGTGACGCATGCTGAGTGACTGATTCTGAGTGATGATTTGCTCGAGGGGCGGTTTATGATACATGTTTTCACCCAAGTGCCTATTTATGATTTATTTCATTTTTCACTAAGCTCTTGGGTATTTTTCTGAAATTGTTGGAAATCACACTTTTTAAAGGATTTTTACTGAAGTTGGTTTTTAAAGCATGTTGATTTAATATATACACTGTTGGAAAAATTTTCGTGCTTATTATGAATTGATGATTTAATCCTATGTGTTTGTTACTGCTTAGACTTGATTTATTTTCATTACTACTGAGTTGGCGAACGTACATTACTCTTTGTACCCCTATGTGCAGATTCAGGTGCTGGTACCGAGCACTAGTTTTCTTCCCTCTTGCGGAGCCGGAGTTGGGACTTTGAGGTAGCTGTTAAGCGTCCACATCATTTCTTTTCCCATTTCTTGTTTTCTATTTAGTTCCTCGTTCCGATTCTTGATGTATTATGACAGTAGGGTTATTTTGTACTACGCGTAGATGCTCATGACGGTTGATTCTAGGTTTTGGGATAGTGTATAAATTGTTTTATTCATTTTTTTTGTTTTAAACTGCTTAAGCGAAAGAATTTTGTGAAATATCGAAACCGTTTTGGAAATTATAAAAGTATTATGTTAGTACATGATTGTTGGCTAGCTTAGTTCCATGTTAGGCGCTATCATGGCCGGCTTAGGATTTGGGGTCATGACAAGTTGGTCTCAGAGCCTAGGTTACATAAAAATCAATTGTCATGAGCAGGTTTAGTAGAGTCTTGCGGATCGGTACAGAGACGTCTCTACTTATCTTCAAGAGGCTGCAGAACCCTTAGGAATAATCTCATTTTCTTGAATTCGGTCATGCCCATTTTGTTAATTGTGGAAATCTAAACTTCTGTTGTTTCATTCTCTCACAGATGGTGAGGAAATGCACTACCGATCAGGGTGACCAGACACCGGCCAGACCAGCGAGAGGTCGAGGCCGCGGTCGAGGTCATGGTAGAGGTAAGGGACCAGCCCGTGCAGCAACGGGACAGGCTCAGGCACCGGCAGTGCCCATTGTTATTCCGGGTCTTCAGGAGACCCTGGCTCAGATCTTGATAGTATGCACTAGCCTTGCCCAGGAAATTTTTGTATCTTCTACCGCTGCTACTTCTCAGGTTGAGGGAGGCACTCAGACTCCAGCAGCCCAGGCACCTGAGCATGTTACTCAGGGCCTTCAGACACCGGGGACAGTTCCAGCCCAGTCGGTTGCTCCAGTTCAGGACTCGTGGTTCCATCTATGCCAGATGATGAGCAGTGTAGGCTTGAGGGATTTAGTAGACTTCAGCCTCCGACATTCAGTGGTGGTGAGGGCGAGGATGCCCAGGGTTTTATGGATATGTGTCGGAGGATGCTTCGTACTTCTAGGATTCTGGAGACCAGCGGGGTCTCGTTTGCTACTTTTCAGTTTTCTGGGGCTACTTTTACTTGGTGGGAGTCCTTCGAGAGGCGTAGGCCAGTTGGTGCAGCACCCCTCACCTAGCAGCAGTTCTCCACTATCTTCTTGGAGAAGTATGTACACCCGTCTCATAGGGAGAAGCAGCGTAGGAAGTTTAAGTAGCTGTGTCAGGGAAGCTATCAGTAACGCAGTATGAGATGCGATTTTCAGAGTTGGCTCGTCATGCCACCGAGTTGGTCCCTACTGATAGAGATAGGGTTAGGAGGTTCGTGGATGGCCTCACTTATCAACTCCGCCTTTTGATGACTAGGGAGAGGGTATTAGGTGCTACCTTCGAGCAGGTTATTGATATTGCTCGAGATATTGAGTTGGTTCACCGCTAGGAGCGAGAGGAGAGGGAGGCCAAGAGGGCTCATGGATCTGGTAGTTCTAGTGGTTCTCCTTCCAGAGGACAGTTTCATCATGGTAGAGGCCGTTTATTCAGGCCTCCTCAGCTAGTCCGCCCGGCCTACAGTGGTGCATTTTCTGGGCATGGTCACTGCAGCTCTCAGCTGGGTCGTTCTTCATTCAGTGCCCTTCCAGCCTAGGGTGCAACTCGAGCACCACCAGTTCAGGGTTCCTCTATGTATTATCTTTTAGTGACCATTCTGGTGCCGGGGGTTTCTTTCCGTCCCCGTCCACGTCCCCGTCTCCAGCTCCGGGGAGTTGTTTTGAGTGCGGAGAGTTTAGGCACATGTGGAGACAGTGTCCTCATCATTTTGGTGGTTCTTCTTAGTAGAGGGGCCAGCCTTTGACTTCGGCTCCAGTTACTTCACCACCCGACTAGACAGCTAGGGGTGGGGTCAGACCGCCAAGGGCCGCTCTAGAGGGGGAGGTCGTGCAGGTGGAGGCCAGGCTCGTATCTATGCACTTCCAGCCATGCCAGATGCTATAGCCTCCGATGCATTGAGCCCTGGTATTATCTAAGTCTCTCGCTGAGATGCTTTGGCTTTATTTGACCCTGGTTCTACGTATTCCTATGTTTCATCATATTTTTCCCATTTTCTAGATATGCCCCGTGAGTCTCTAGTTGCATCGGTTCATGTGTCGATTCCGGTGGGCGATACTAATGTTGTGGACAGTGTGCATCGGTCATTTATGATATCTATTAGGGGTCTGGAGACCCGAGTGGACCTATTGTTACTCAGTATGGTTGATTTTGATGTGATATTAGGCATGGATTGGCTATCTCCGTGTCATGTTGTTCTTGATTGTCACGCTAAGACCGTGACCTTAGCTATGCCTGGATTTTCGAGGGTTTAGAGGAGAGGTTCTTCTGAGTATGTGCCTAGCAGGGTGATTTCTTACTTGAAGGCTCAGCGTATGGTTGAAAAGAGGTGTTTATCATATTTGGCTTTTGTGAGGGATGTCAGTGGTGAGACTCCCGCTATCGATTCGATTCCTGTGGTCCGTGATTTTCGAGACGTGTTTCCTGCATACATGCCAGGCATGCCACCTGACAGGGACATTGATTTTGGTATTCACCTGGTGCCAAGCACTCAACCTATTTATGTTCAACCTTATCGTATGGCACCAGCAGATTTGAAGGAATTAAAGGAGAAGCTTCAGGAACTCCTAGATAAGGGGTTCATCCGGCCTAGTGTGTCACCTTGGGGTGCACCGATGTTGTTTGTGAAGAAGAAGGATGGTTATATGCGTATGTGTATTGACTATCGGTAGCTGAACAAGGTTACGATGAAGAACCGGTATCCCTTGCCTCGTATAGATGACTTTTTGATCAGTTGCAGGGTGCCAGAGAATTTTCCAAGATTGACTTGCGTTTTGGCTATCATCAGTTGAAGATTTGGGGTCCCGACATCCTGAAGACTGCCTTTTGGACTAGATATGGTCATTATGAGTTTCTGGTTATGTCATTCGGGCTGACCAATTCCCCAGCGGCCTTTATGCACTTGATGCACAATGTGTTCCGGCCTTATATTGACTCCTTCGTCGTCGTGTTTATTGACGATATCTTGATAAGTTCCCGATCTTGGGAGGATCATGAGCAGCATCTGAGGACTGTGCTTCAGACTCTGACGGAGAAGAGGTTGTATGCAAAATTTTTGAATGTGAGTTCTGGCTTGATTCATTAGATTTCTTGGGGCACGTGGTGTCCAGCGAGGGTATTCAGGTTGATCTGAAGAAGATAGAGGCGGTGCAAAGCTGGCCTAGACCATCATCAGCTACCGAGATTCGCAGTTTCCTTGGTTTGGCAGGGTACTATCACCGTTTTGTAGAGGGATTCCCATCAATTGAAGCACCTATAACCAGACTAACCCAGAAGGGTGCTCTGTTCAGGTGGACGGAGGAATGTAAGGAGAGCTTTCAGAAGCTCAAGTGAGCTTTGACTACAGCTCCGGTGTTGGTTTTGCCTACGGGTTTAGCTTCTTATATAGTTTACTGTGATGCCTTGAGAGTTGGCCTTGGGGCAGTTTTGATACAGGGCAGTAGGGTGATTGCCTACGTGTCCATACAGCTGAAGGTGCACGGGAAGAACTATCCAGTGCATGATCTTGAGCTAGAAGCCACTATCCACACCTTGAAGATTTGGCACCATTATTTGTATGGAGTACATTGTGAGATTTTTACTGGTCACGGTAGTTTGCAGCACATGCTTAAGTAGAAGGATCTGAATTTGCATCAGAGAAGGATCTGAATTTGCGTCAGAGGAGATGGTTGGAGCTTCTCAAGGATTATGACCTTACTATTCTATATCATCCGGGGGCCGATGCCCTGAGTCGCAGAGTAGAGAGTTGGGAAGTCTAGCCTACCCACCAGCGACAGAGCGACCTTTAGCACTTGATGTTTAGGCTTTAGCGGTTCAGTTGGTGAGATTGGATCTATCATAGCCGCCACTTGTATTGGCTTGTTTAGCCTCCAGGTCTTCTCTTTATGATCAGATTAGAGCACATCAGTATGATGATCCACACTTGCTCGTTCTTCAGGACAGGGTCCGTCGAGGTGATGCAGGGGATGTGGTTATTGGTGATGATTGGGTCATGAGGATGCAGAAATGGATTTGCATGCCCAATATGGATGGGCTTCGAGAGTTGATTTTAGCTGAGGCTCATAGTTCGCGGTATTGCATCCATCTGGGTGTCGCGAAGATGTATCAGGATCTGAGACAACATTATTGGTGGAGGCAGATGAAGAGGGACATTATTGAGTTTGTAGCTCGGTGTCTCAACTGTCAGCATGTCAAGTATGAGCACCAAAGGCCAGGTCGATTACTTCAGAGGTAAGATATTTCGGAGTGGAAGTGGGAGCGGATCACCATGGACTTTATAGCTGGGCACCCACGGACTTCGAGGAGTTTTCATGCTATATGGATTATTCTGGATCAGCTGACCAAGTCCACACACTTCATTCCTGGTGGTACTACTTATTCTTCGGAGCGGTTAGCTGAGATTTATATCAGGGAGATTTTCCGATTGCATGGGATTCAAGATTCTATCATTTCCGACAGAGGTACTGAGTTCACATCTCAATTTTGGAGGGACGTGCAGAGGGATCTAGGTACTCAAGTTGAATTGAGCACAATGTTTCATCCTTAGACCGACGGGCAGTCAGAGCGCCCAATTCATATTCTGGAGGACATGTTGCGTGCGTGTGTCATTGATTTCGGGGGTTCATGGGACCAGTTTCTGCTGCTCGCGGAGTTTGCATATAACAATAGTTATCAGTCGAGTATCCAGGTGCCTCCCTATGAGGCTTTATATGGTAAGAGGTGTAGATTTTCGGTTGGTTGGTTTGAGCCGGGTAAGGCTAGGCTATTGGGCACAGACTTGGTTCAGGATGCATTGGGTAAGGTGAAGTTGATTCAGGAACGGCTTCGCACGTCATAGTCTAGGCAAAATATTTATGCAGACTGGAAGGTCCGGGATGTGTCATTCATAGAGGGAGAGAAGGTGTTGTTGAAGGTGTTACCCATTAAGGGGTTATGAGGTTCGGGAAGAGGGAAATCTGAGTCCCCAGTTCATTTGGTCATTTGAGGTGCTTCAAAGGGTTGGAGAGGTGGCTTATAGACTTTCCTTGCCACCTGGCGTATCGAGTATTCATCCAGTGTTCCATGTTATGATGCTCCAGAAGTATGTTGGTGACCCGTCTCATGTTTTGGACTTCAGCATAGTTCAGCTCGAGGGTGATATGTCATATGAGGTAGATCAAGTGGCTATTTTGGGTCGTCAGGTCAGAAAGTTGAGATCTAAGGATATAGCTTCAGTGGAAGGTTCAGTGGAGAGAATAGCCGTTGGAGTATGCCACCTGGGATACCAAGCGGGAGATGCGAAGCAGATATCCGCACTTATATGAGACTTCAGGTATGTTTCTAGACCCGTTCGAGGGTGAACGTTTGTTTAAAAGGGGGAGGATGTAACGACTCGGCCGGTCGTTCCGTGAGATTAGCCTCATTTCCCCTTATTCGGCTTTGTTATGTGCTAGTTAACCTAATTATGCTATTTTGGGTCGGTTGGTTCAGGTTCGGGGTGGTCGTGGTAATAATTGAGACACTTAGTCTCTTAAATTGGCTTAATAGTTGGAAAAGTCAACTAGGAGTTGACTTATTGGTAAACGACCTCGGAATGTAGAATGGTCCGGATAGCTTTGTTAGGTGATTTGGGACTTAGGACTGTGTTCGGAATGTGGTTTGATATCCGATGTAGAATTAGGCTTGAATTGGCGAAGTTAAGTATTTGGCGATTTCCGATCTGCAGTAAAACATTAGCTATCGAGGTCGGAATGGAATTCCGGAAATTGGAACGGGTTCGTAGTCTCATTTTGGAGGTGTGTATAAAATTCCAGGTCAATCGGACGTGTTTTGGGTGGTTTCGGCATCTTTAGCGAAATTTAGAAATCTCAAAGTTCATCGGCTTGAATCCAATGTGATCTCGGTGTTTTAGCGTTGTTTTGGATGTTTCGAAGGCTCGACTAAGTTTGACTAAGTTTATGGGACTTGTTTGTGTTTTTGGTTAAGGTCCCGAGGGGCTCGGGATTATTTCGGATGGTCATCGGAAGGATTAAAGTTGGAAAGGATGTTGGGCCAAGTTTCTAGTGTGGCCACACCTGCGGAAAGGTAGCCGCAGGTGCGATGCCATAGGTGCGGGCCAGCATGCGCAGGTACAAGATTGGGGGAGCTAGAAAGGAACCGCAGAAGCGGAAGTTTGGGCCTCACCTGCGAGTCCGCAAATGCGGTAAGTGGAGTGAAGGTGCGGAAGTGGTCGGTCAAGTGGGGATTCGCAGGTGCGCACCTGGGACCGTGGGTCCGCAGGTGCAGGGAAAAGGTCGCATATGCGGTTTCACTGGGCAGGAAGTATAAATACCTGCCTTCGCGAATTTTTGGCACTTTCATCATATTTGCATGCAGAATGAGGCTTTTGGGAGAAAATTGAAGAGGGATTTCAAGGGATATCCGTGGAGGTAAGTTTCTCGGACTAAAACTCAATTCTATGTTGATATTTGACAGATTAAGCATGAAATTAGTGGAATTTAATGGTATAAATTGCGGGTTTAGGGCTTGGGAAATTGAGACTTAAAATTGAGGAATCGAGGGGTCAATTGTGGTTGGATTTTTATGCATTTTATATGTATAGACTCGGGAAAGGATGAGGATTCTTGTGATGTGATTTTTATAGAATTCCGAGATGTGGGCCCGGGGGTCGGGTTTGGCCAATTTTTGGAATTGTGCCTAATTTTGAAAATTTTTGAATGGATTTCATATCCCTAGCATATTTTGATGATAGTAACCTGATTTTGATAGACTCGGAGAATTTGGGAGCCTGTTCGAGAGGCAAGAGCATCGGCGAGTAGTATTTGGGCTGGCTTGATGTAAGTAATGACTGTAAATCTACTCCTGAGGGTATGAAACTCCGGACTTCATATTTTCTTACTATGTTTGGAATGATGCACATGCTGGATGACGAGTGTGTGGTGTGCACTAATTGGGGATTTGGACTTGGTCCTTCCCGTGGCAACTATTGAGTTGCGTATTTACTATTAAATCATATGCTAAATCGTGTTTTCGGACTATTGTTATTTTTGAGTTGTAAGACATGTTTGGGGCCTTGTGGCGACCTGTTTAGACCCCTTCGGGGCTTTTACTGTTTTTCCTCACTGTGTTGACTTATGATTTACACTCAGTCGTATTATGTTTAACTGATTTCGAAACTTAGCCTTTTTTACACTATTTTGAGATATAAAATGATGTTTTTGGGTCGAGTACCCCGTTTTACTGATAGCCCGAGGGGCTTGTTGAGAGTTTCCGACTCAGTGAGGTCGAGGGCCTGATTGTGAGGATATGATATGCCACGAGGTGGCTTGATATTAGTGCTTGGGCTGAAGGAGTCCCTCCGGTGTCTGTACACACACCTAGTGAGCGAAGGTACCTCTAAGTGCGAGTGAGGAGTGACGAGGGACTGGGAGGCATGAGTGACAGTGAGGATGCCCTAGGGGCTTATACTGAGTGATTGTGAGGCATGCTGAGTGACTGATTCTGAGTGATTATTTGCCAGAGGGGCGGTTTATGATACATGTTTTTGCCCGAGTGGCTATTTATAATTTATTGTATTTTTCACTATACTCTTGGGCATTTTTCTGAAATTGTTGGAAATCACACTTTTTAAAGGATTTTTACTAAAGTTGGTTTTTAAAGAATGTTGATTTAATGTATACACTGTTGGAAGAAAGTTTGTGCTTATTATGAATTTATTATTTAGTCTTATGTGTTTCTTACTGCTTAGACTTGAGTTATTTTAATTACTACTAATTTGGCGTACTCACATTACTCCCTGCACCTCTGTGTGCAGATTCAGGTGCTTGTACCGAGTGCTACTATTCTTCCCTCTTGTGGAGCCGGAGTTGGGACTTCGAGATAGTTGTTCAGCGTCCACAACATCTCTTTTCCAATTTCTTGTTTTGTATTTAGTTCCTCGTTCCGAGTCTTAATCTATTATGGCAGTAGGGTTATTTTGTACTACTCGTAGTTGCTCATGACGGTTAACTCCAAAGGGCAGTGTATAAACTGTTTTATTCATTTTGTTGCTTTAAACTTCCTAAGAGAAAGAATTTTTTGAAATTAAATAACCGTTTTGGAAATTATAAAAGTATGATGTCAGTATTATGCAGCTGCTTGCCATCACGATTGCATCTTAATTCAAACTAATGCATTACAATGGTTTTCCTAAGGTTATGGCAGAGCCCTTTCAGTTGCCTATGTATCCAAAATGAAATCAGGTCTAAATGTAGTTCGTGGATTATGATAAAATATGATGAAGATGACTGCGCCGGACTCGGGCAGCCTACGTGTCCAAATGGAATCAGGTCAAGACGTAGTTCACTTACATTAGATGCAAAATGATTAGACTAAGAATGAAATGGCCGAGTCTGACTCAGACTGCCTACGTATCCAAATGGAATCAGGCCAGAGCATAGTTCAATTACAAAAGATGAGTGTATCTGATGAGGATTTCTTACGTATTCCTTTTTAAGGATATCAAGTCGGTGTAGTTCCGGAGCAACATGCGAAAGTAATATTTGAGTTTTCTATAGAAAAGAGTCGGGGTTGGAGATAAACCGAACCCTACGTGGGTTGCCTATGTATCCCTCCTTGGGAAGTCAGGTTGACCGTAGTTCTGTTACAGCAAAACATAACTCTATTTGTCTTCAAACATAGTATCTGTTGATATTTTTAGTGAAATCCACTAGGCCTTGTGACTAGAGGTAGTTTTTATAGATAAAATAACAACTAGTACAACAAAGGAGGGGGACATAGACTGTCACGAACCCAATTTCTCTCTGTAGGATGTCGTGACAGCACCTAGTCTCTAAGACTAGGTAAGCCTAACAAGACATGCGGAATAACTTAAATAATATTTAAAATCTCAAACATCAATAATTATATAAAATAAAATCTGCAACTCAACATTTACATCTCCCAAAACCCGGCGTAAATACAAGTCACAAGCTCTAGATACAGTACTGAACACTTTGATAGACCACTGTTTGTAAAGATGTAAAGGAATAAGAAAAGAACAGTAAAGAAGGGGACTTTGAGGCATGCGGACGCATGCATGTATACCTTGAAGTCTCCAAGCAAGCCACTCAACGCGTTAATACCGAGGCTGATAGGATGTACCTGGATCTGCACAAAACATGTGCAGTAGCTTAGTATGAGCACACCACAATGGTATCCAGTAAGTTCCAAGGTTAACCTCGGTCTAATAGTGACGAGGTCAGGTCAAGGCCCTACTGGAGATAATAAGAAAATAAGGAAGAAGATATAATAATATAATAGTAATTACAAGGAAATGAAACAATAAAATATTTATGAAAAGATAACAATACGGAATTAAGGAAGCTAATACAACATGAAAGGAAAACAAGAGTTACATATTAAGGAACAACAACCAAACAGTACAGAAAATAGAGAAGATCAATGGGGGCACTCCTGAGGTACCGCCTCATAGTCCCAAATCATAAAAATAACTCGCAGCCTTTTCCTTATATCCCCGCGAGAGCCTTTACATATAGTTTTGAAAATTATTTTTCCTGAAATAGCACCCTGCATTTTAGCCCACCTTCACCGCATGGCTTCTAGTAGTTCCCCTACTAGCCAAGCGTATCAAGCCCCCCTTATCTCACCGCATGCATATCACACACCTTAGACCACCGTATGTGCATCAATAATCACAACGGCACGGCAGAAACCTCATGCAAACAATATAGCACGACAGAAACCTCATCCAACAACCAAACTATAGCCTCAATAATAACATGAAAACCAAAGCATAGAAACTGAATAAAATAAAATTTCACAACTTACATGTTGCCTCAGCACAAACCACGGCCTTTGCAACTCAACACCAAACTCAACAGCAAAACATTTCAAAGATAGCAATTTCAAGTAGAGACACAGTTATATAATAAATACGGAATTATGAAAGCAAGTAATTCAACTAAACATGTAGTTTCCAAGTAAGAGATAAGACATATAGACATGTGAAATATGGCTAAATATGATGGCTAACATGCGAAAGTACCTGTATTACGGCATAAAAGGAAACTACGTAGGTAAAACTGGAATTTCAACATTTAGCCCTTGTATGCACTCATCACCTTGCGTACACGGCCTTCACATAACAAAAATTATCATCACATTACCAATGCTAAGGGGAATTTTCCCCACATAAGGTTAGACAAGTCACTTACCTCAAACCATGCTAAGTCAGTCAATTAGAAGGCCTTTGCCTCAATTTCCTGACTCTGAACGGCTCGAATCTAGACAAAAATATTTGATACTTTAGATATAACTATAGAAACTAATTTAAATAATGAAATTATGAGTTTATCAAAGAATTGAAAAATCTCTCCAACAAGTCACCCCAGGCCCACATCTCGGAACCGACCAAAATTCTAAAATTCGAACACCCATTCGATATCGAGTCCAACCATACAAAAATAATTCAAATCTGACTTCATTTCTCCTTCCAAAACCCAAAGGTTTAGTGTAAGAACTTCTACACTTTTTCCCCAAATTTTCCACCCCAAATCCCTAATTACATGATGAAATCAATGATATATTAGTGAAATTTAATTAAAAAAACGAGTTAAAAACTCTTACCCCAACAATCCCTCTAAAAATCCCTTGAAATTTCGCATCAAACCGAGCTCTCTAAGTCCAACATGCGAAAAGAGGAATAAACCCTCGATTTTGAAACTTAAAATTGTTGTCTAGTTACTCATTCGCGAACGCAGAAAATGCCTCACGTTTGCGAAGCACAAAAATGACACTACCCAGATTCCCTCTTAAACGAACACGAGGATCCACCCTCGAACGCAATGACCAAGGTTCTCATGCTTCACGATCGCGAAGCTCTTCATGCGAACGCGTAGATTAACGCATGAGTCTCACCCCAGACTGCCTTCCTCTTCTCGAATGTGTAGCCCAATTCACGATCGTAGTTCACCAAGTCTTAACCCTTCGCGAATGCGTTGCCTTCTTCGCGAACACGAACGGTAAAATTCCAGCAAAACATAGAATACTCTACGCGAAAGTGGGAACACCTTCGCGAATGCGTAGAAGGAAAACATAACTTAGAAGAAACCAAACTTCAGCAATCCCTACATGGTCCAAAATGTGTCGAACAAGGTCTGAATCACACCCGAGGCCCCAGGACCTCAACCAAACATACCAACACATGAGACGGATCATCGTGATACTTCCGGAGCATAGAAATATAGAAACTGGATTAGTTGTAGCTAGACTAGATGGTAGTGCAAGCCTATAAGCCACCTCTCCAATCCTCTCAAGAATCTCAAAAGGTGATATACCTAGGGTTTAGATTTACCTTCTTCCCCAACCTCATAACACCCGTCATGGGCAAAACCTAGAGCAAGACTCGCTCCCCAACCATGAATGCAACGTCACAAACCTTCCGATCCATATAACTCTTCTGTCTGGATTGAGCTGTACGAAGTTGATCCTGAATCAATTTAACCTTTTCAAAAGCATCCTGAACCAAGTCTGTGCCCAGTAGCCTAGCCTCACCCGGCTCAAACCAACCCACTGGAGACCGACACTATCTACCATACAAAGAATCATATAGGGACATCTGAATTCTCGACTTTTAACTATTATTGTAGGAAAACTCCGCAAGTATCAAGAGTTGATCCCAAGAACCCCCAAACTCCATCACACAAGCACTAAGCATATCCTCCAATATCTGAATAGTGCGCTTGGACTATCCGTCCGTCTGAAGGTGAAATGTTGTACTCAACTCCACCCGTGTGCCTAACTCATATTGTACAGCTCTCCAGAACCGCGATGTAAAATGTGTACCCTAATCAGAGATGATAGATACCAGCACGCCATGAAGCCTGACAATCTCGCGAATATAAACCTGAGTCGGCTTCTCTGAAGAGTAAGTAGTCACCACTGGAATGAAGTGAGATGACTTGGTCAACCTATCCAAAATCACCCAAACTGCATCGAACTTCCTCCGAGTTTGTGGGAGCCCAACAACAAAATCCATAGTGATCTACTCCCATTTCCACTCTGGGATCTCTAGCTTCTGAAGCAATCCACCTGGTCGTTGATGCTCATACTTCACCTACTGACAGTTTAGGCACTGAGCTACATATTCTACTATGTCCTTCTTAATTCTCCTCCAAAACTTAGCTCCGCTTAAAAACATCCAATCTAACAAACTAGTTAGCCAAGGCCTGAACATCCAACCTCTCCGCTGCCAGCAGATATGATAAGTGATGACGTCCAAATCCACTAATAAAAGTAAATAGACACTGTCGCACGCAATATAATTTACCCAACTATGAGTCGGGGTGGAATCTCATAAAGAACAATATGTAGGCGATTATACGTGTTAGATAATTATCACTTATTATGCTAAGTCAAACACTTAAAATGTGATTGTGAAAATATTATAGCTAAATATGAGAATACAAACTAATCTAGAAAGAAAGTAAAATGATGAATGGCTACAAGCATAGATGCATTGGGAATTACTCTCAAGTTACGATCCTATGTATTTCACGGTTTTACAAATATGAGTGAGTTTATGTTAATTAGCCTCGGGTGATAATTATATATTAGCTTCTTTTGAAGACTAACAAGACTTCCTAATTGAATTATTCCTAAACCAATTAAGAGATTAAGCACACCAGAATATGGATACAAGTAGTTCAATCCTATCCCTAGGTAGAATCTATAAAGTGAGGGTTAAAGCCTCAAGTTCTTGTTAATTAACCTTTCCCAATCCCAAATTATCTTTCCCAAAATTAATTCGAAGTAAATAGGCGAGTCCTAGGATTAGTTAATCCCTTTGGAAACATTAAAGAACAAGAATAATTAAAGAAAGAATAACTCACTTCAGAATAAATAAAAATCATATAATACATAAGCATACCAAGATATTTAATCCACACTTTAAATATGAATATTTCCATAAACAAGATTCAAGTATTGAAAAAAAATACTACAACTTAGATACACAATACAAAGAAAGGAAATGAAGAAATGAACATAAATGGGAAAGAAATTCTCAACCAAAATCTTTAAATCTTCAAGACCCAAGTGTGTGTGAAAGAACCCTAGCTCCAAAACATGTCTTCTCTAGTCAAGAGATGCCAAAGATATGCCAAAATCTATGCTAAAATATTTTACAAATGATCTAGGGTGTGTATTAAAGGGTGTGGGGTCAAAAACGTGAAATTCCAGAACTACCTAGTTTTAGCACCCATCTCTTCTTCGCGTTCGCGATCCATCCTCCGCGATCGCGAATGTTTTATTTCTACAGCTTCCCATTCGCGAAATATACATCGCTTACGCGAAGGTTTGGCTTCCTTTTTCTCCGCGTTCGTGAGATATACTTCGTGTTCACGAAGGTTTGGCTTCCTGCTACTTCGCGTTCGCATTACACCTTCGCATTCGCGAATGATGATTCACTGGGCAGATTTTTATTCTTTATTTTAGCTCATTTTTAACTAGTTTTCACTTGGTTTCTCTACCATCATATCTAAATCACATTAAACCTGTAAACTATAGCTAAATGACATTAAACAAATGATTTTGTCACCCAAACATAGGAAAAATCGAACCATTAAAGATGAGATAAGTCAGTAAAATACATATTTTATCAAACCCCTAAACTTAAAATATTACTTGTCCTCGAGCAATTCAACAAAATCATCAATTAAGCTCAATGACATACTGAACATCATTTCAAGTCAAAAAGGTTCAAATTAAATACAATCTAGTGATTTCAGTTGGTACCAACAATTAATCCAAAGCATATAAATCGCCAACAACTTCTCATAAATTTTATTTCAATTCAAGTTCTCAAACACCACATTAAACAAAGTAGAAACAAAGTCATGACACTAAAGCTTTAAAATTTGCCTCATTATCACAAATAATTTTCTTTTGTTGATTCCTCCCAATTGGAGATTGGATTATGTTCACAACTCAAAATTTCATGTTCCCTCACACTTAAGAGATAATCCCAACTTATAAATTTCAATTTAAACATAAATGGGATATCAAATAAAAAGAATTAACTATCTCTCTCACAAAGATATTTAAATGCACAAAAGTAGTGACATAGGCTTGCCCTTCATGTATTTATCCACTAATGTAAACACACTTTGTTCAAAATCAAGTAGTACTTAAAGGATTGTAATGTAGGCTTTTGGTTAAGGTAGGGCACAATTTGGATAAGATCGACTCAAAGCTTCCCTATGCACTACAATTTACATCAATTAAAGCACACCTCCTTCAAAATATTTTTCCATCCTTTCGTCACTTTTCATTCCACAGCTAATCTTGCCTTTATTCACAACCCTTATTTTTCCGTTCTCGTTTTATTTTTCTTTCTTGATCATATATATATATATATATATATATATATACTATCTACCTTTCACCTTTTAAGCAACTTCCACATCATAACTATTCCAACCTTTGCCCCCAAACTTAGGCGTTTAGCCTATGTTTAAACTCTCAAAGTACTTAGGGAGGTAGGATTCCAAAAGATAGATCAATAAAGAATGAAGGGTTAAAGAAAAAGTTTAAATCCTCAAAAGGGGTTGACTAGGGAAAATATGCAAGGGTTGGAAATTTAAGGCACAATAACGATCTAAGGAAGGCCTAACATCATTTTTCAAACCAAGTTAGTCTAGAATTTTGCCCTGAAGCACATTTCAAAAAAAATTGTAGACTACAAATAATTCAAAATAACTAACAACAAATCTCATTATACATGGCACATGCAAACTCGATTGACATATAAATCCAAAATCCAATTAAAATCAATGACCCCAAAGAAAACCATATATATCCTAAAAGACTATTTAATGAATGAAAGAGCCAAAAATATAACCTAAAAGTCAAAACAAGGGTTATCACTTCAATCAATTTTTTATTTTAAAGATCAAAACTTCATATGCCAAAGTTTAAATCATGTTGGTACCAAACAAGCCACACGTTGGTTTATGGATAAAAGATCACACATAATAACAGATTTATTCACTACTAGCTACTAAACTAACTAAAAAAAATATTTACCTAAAAAATTTAAACAAGACGAATCCCTTAAGAAAGTTATCACACCATCCATCATAGAGAAAAGTCACCCGGTTCGCCACAAATTATTTCCCTGAAAAAGAACCGCGGCATAAAGAAAAACCAAGAATTATAATTAATACTACTACAAGTAAATGAAGTAGAAAAATAAGAAAATAAAAAGACTAATGCTAACATGCTAGAATTAAACTTCAAATTATCACTAATAAACTACGACGTCAACCAATCTACACAAGTTGTCACAAAATATAATCATGCTCCAACTACATCATCACATGTAAATGAGTCACCCCCAACCTAAAGTGTTGCACTGTCCTCAATGCAACTAAACAAAACAAGATAAAAAGAAGGAGGTGCTCCTTTAAACTTCATCACTCGGATCTGGAGATGGAAGGAAATTTGAGCTCCTCCTCATCATCATCAGAGTCATTTGAACTGCAAAACGACCTCAGCTTATCCATCATCTTGTTCAAAAATTTGCTCTTTTTCTTTTTGTGCTCCCTGAACATTCTCCGCCGCTTCTCAATGTTCCCTTGTCGATGGCTCATGTTTTCCAACATGTTGTTCATGGACTCCATCTTTCCCATTATTGATTTTTTCTCTTTGACCACATCATCCAGGGATGGTGGGGCAGCAGTGCTAGTAGATGTGCTAACCCTAGGTGGGCGAGTAGGAAGGCCAGCTATAAGCTGCCTAATGTGTTAATCTACCCAATGTATCTGACTAAATAGGTGACGCATAGTGTGAGGGACAGACTGGAGTGGTCCCATGGGGTCAAATGATCCTGGTGCAAGTGTAAAGGGTCCAGCGAGATCAGTGGTGGCCTCAGAGAACTGCCCAAATAATGAGGATGCAACATCAATCCTCCTTTTTTTCTGCTTGTCAATGGGTCCCCTTTTCAGCAATGGGTTGATCATAGGCTTTCCCGAACCTTTCTCATAATCATTTGGGAGTTTTAACACCCTAGCATCATAACATAGCCGAGTGATCAATGATGGGAATAATGGTCTCTTGGACCTCCCATGTGTGGCTTCCTCGATTTATCTAAATATGTGCTCCTCCGTGTTCACAGGTAGTCCATCCATGATAGCAGCAATTATCATTGCATTCTCTGGTGTCAATCAGTGTCATTTGTAGAAGGAAAGACCCTTGCAAAGATAATATAGATCCACGTCTTTGCCTCAGCAGTGAAGTCATGAGAATCAACTCTCTCGCGCACTGTCAACCACTTCGGGGTCACCTCGTCATGCAATTTGTCCACCACCCATTGGTTTCCTCTTTCTTTCTCTCTGTCTCTGTATACCTCATTATCGTCATTGGGAAGACCATAAATTCCATTTATTACCTCAAGGCTGAAGTTGACTTGCACACCCAGCACAGTAGTAACAAAGGCTCCTTGGAAGTCGGTCCTCAAGGCATTTGGATAGAATTCCAACACTACAGTGTAGTTAGCTTCATTTGGTTGAGCGGCAAAACAAATCCACCTGCTTTCTACCAATATTGTGTAGACGCCCGACATTCTAGCTTTAACCTTTTTCATGTTTATGCCTCTTTCCCTGATGATGGTTTTTGACAAGAGTTCATCATATTTTCGTTCATATTCTGCAGATAAAAACCGGTCATGATCAAAGGGTTCCTCTTGTTCAGCTTCTGGGACATGTTCCTGCTCAATTTCATTGTATTCCGGGTCTATTTTATACCTAAAGTACCTAGAAACAAATAGACCAACAATGTTAAACGCTCATATAGACACTTAAAATAATGTATTAGGAAGTATTTAGGCCAAAGAAATAGGCGAAAAAGGTCTCGGGCAGAGCTGTGTGAAGCTACTATTTTTAGCCATTTTGGGGACTGCAAGGTTTTTCTCTTCACATTCGTGTAAGGTCCACCACATTCACGAAGAGCAAAAACATTTGCCCAGAATTAGACCTTCGCGTTCGCGAGCAAACCATAGTGTTCACAACAGTCATCTTTATCACCCATACCTATTTTTCTTTCAGGCATTTTGTCAAATAGTGTGTGTGCCCTCTTTTACTTGTTCATTTTCCATTCAATTTTAGCATATATCTCGCCTAAAATTGTACAATAACAATCACACACTCACACTCAACCAACCTCACCCAATAAACAACAACAAATTCACACAAAAGGTTGACATTTATGACTAAGAATTTGCAACCCTAAGCACAAAACAACCATGGCTGCTCTTCTACTGTTTCACGCCAAGAAAGGGAAGAAAGAGTTAAGAGAAAAGAGAGGAAATCACATACCTTGCAAATGGAGATGGAAAGTTTAAATGGACTCAAATAATATGGGGAGTTTTATTTTTGGGTATTCAAGGAGGAGGAGGACTATTCTTGAGCCAAGAGGGAATTAAGTGTTTGATTCCAGTGTTTCCAATATTCTTACAATTTTAAACTTACCTGATTGAACGCGTTCGCGAGGGTAGCGCCGCCTACGCGAAGAGTAAATGTTGGACGAACAACGGTGAACATAACATTAGCATCGCGGATGCGTAGGCTTGAAATCTCATAACCCGTCGCGATCACGAGGGTCCATCACGAACGCGAAGCAGTAGTTCTTCAATTTCCAATAGCTACTGGTTTTTTGGTTGTCCCGTCATTCCGGCCTGCTCAAATGAACTTCAAAAATTGCGAAACTTGACAGATTAGGCAAAAATAATATACTAAACTATTCTAAAAAAGAAAATTTCAAAAACGACTAAAACTTTTGAGAAATGATGGGTTTCCTTCCACCAAGCACCGCATTTAACGTCGTGACACGACGCGAATCAACTTTCCATTTTTCTCGCCACTTAGACAATATGAATTGAGCACCTAATTTGAAATCAATCTTGTTACCACGATAAACGGGGTGGTAAATAGATGATCAAGCCAAACTTTAATTTTTTCATTTTGCATTTATTGGCTTTCTTTTGAGGAATATCATTCTGAGTTCTTGAATATACAAATTGCAACATGTATGGCTCTTGTTTTTCTTCTTTGCACTTCCATATGGATTTGCATGGCTCAATTACCATATCACCATGCAATTCCAAAGTTGAAAAATGTTTGGAATGCGATCTCAAGCCTTCAAATTGCAATTCTTCACGGATTTTGACATTCTCTTTTTCCCCCGGACTAGAGTCAATCTCAACCACATATTCAAATATTTTTGTTGACTCTAATTCCATTTTTTTCTAGGCATCACCAAAAAGTATGAAGTCGGTTGGTGGATGTTCAATTCTTGATTCCTCAAAATAAAGCTCACTTTCTTCCTCAAAGTTGGATTCTTCTTGACTTTTTTCCACACTCTCAAGTTGGTGGGCATAGTGGGCCTCAACCAATATTTTCATTTGATCTTCCAAAGTGCGGACATTCTCATCATTTTGAGTCAAGACTTGTTTCAATTCCTCAAGTTCGAAGTGGTGCTTCTCCTCATTTTCAAGAATTGCCTCCAACATGAGCATCATCCTCTCAAATTGAGCATTTGAGAGTTCTTCTTGATTTTGATCAAGCGCAAAAGAAGGATTTTTGGCTTCAACCTCTAAGGAAGGTTCTTGGATATCATTTAATTTCGAGGCTTTTTGGACCTCTAAAGCTTCAAGCATTTCTCTCATTTGTCAGTTCAACCTTTCAAGCACCAAGTCATTTTGGAGACTAGTTTCCAAAAAATCCTCTAAGGCACTTTGCTCTTTGTTTCCTCCTTCAAGTAGGCATTCTAACATGAGTTTAAACTCTCCATTTTGACCATGCTCAATTTATTCCACTTCCATATCCCTATAATATTCATCACAAAAAGTGGAATCATCATAGCAGGGGAATCGGGGAAGAGAATGATTCTGTAATGACCCGGCCGGTCGTTCCGTGATATTACCCCTGTTTCCCCCATTTTTTCTTTATCATATGTTTCTTAGACTATATATGTTGTGTTGGGTCAGTTGGTTCGAGTTCGGAGTGGTCGTGGTGAGAACTGAGGCACTTAGTCTCTTAAATTAGCTTAATAGTTAAAAAAGTCAACTAGGAGTTGACTTATTGGTAAACGACCCCGCAATGCAGATTTTATGGCTCGGATAGCTTCGTTAGATGATTTCGGACTTAGGAGTGTGTTCGGAATGAAGTTTTGATGTCTGGTGTAGACTTAGGCTTGAATTGGCGAAAGTTAGTTTTTGGAGATTTCTGGTCGGCAGGGAAAAATAGGCTATCGGGGTCAGAATGGAATTCCAGAAGTTGGAGCAGGTTCATAATGTCATTTTTGGTATGTGTAGGTCAATCAGATGTGTTTTGGTTGGTTTCGGTATCATTAGCGAAATTTAGAAGTTTTAAAGTTTATAGGCTTGAATTTGATGTGTTTTTGGTATTTTTACGTTGTTTTTTGGTGTTTTGAAGGCACGACTAAGCTCGAATGAGGTTATGGGATGTGTTGGTATGTTTGGTTGGGGACCCAAGGGGCTCGGGATTGATTTTGGATGGTTAGCGAAGGTTTGGCTTAGGAATTTACAGCAAAATAGTTGATGGTGTCATTCTTCTGGTGTGGCCGCACCTGCGGATGGGGAGCCACAGGTGCGAAGGTCCTTGCGCAGGTGGGGAAAGAGGCCAGGCTGGAGGAATCCACAGGTGCAAGTCATGGGCCGCACCTGCAAATCCGCAGGTGCGAAGTTTGGACTTTTAGTGGGAATTCGCAGGTGCGCACCTGGGACCATAGGTGCGGGTCTACATGTGCGAAGAATTGTCCGCAGGTTCGGATTAACTGGATAAAAAGTATAAATAGGTGCCTCCGCGAAATTTTGGCATTTCTTTCATTTTGCATGCGGGATTGAGCTAGTTTGGGAGCAAATTGAAGGATGAATTCGAGAATCTTTAGTGGAGGTATGTTTCCCGAATTATAAACTCGTTTCTATGCTATTTTTTGACGGATTAGGCTTGGAATTTGTGGTTAAATAGCATAAATTGGGTGTTTAGGGCTTGAGAAATTGAGACTTGTAAATTAAGGAATTTCGGCGTTGTTTGTGGTCGGATAGTGATGCATTTTATATGTGTAGACTCGGGAAGGGATAAGTATTATTGTGACGTGATTTTTAACGAATTTCGAGACGTGGGCCCAGGGTTCGGGTTTGGCCGAATTTTGGGAATTGTGTCTAGATTGATAGTTTTTGATTGGGTTTTGTTCCTTTAGCATATATTGATGATTTTAATCTAGTTTTAGTTAGATTTGGAGCAATTGGGAGTTGATTTGAGGGGCAAGAGCATCGCGGATTAGTATTGTGGCCCGGTAGAGTAAGTACTGGCTATAAATCTTGTCCTAAGGGTATGAAACCCCGGACTTCATATTTCTCATTGTTTTTAGAATGGCGCACATATCGGATGACGAGTATGTGGCGTGCACTGAATTTTTTGATTGGACTTGGTTCTCTCTGTGGTAACTATTGAGTTGCGTATTTTACTCTAAATCATACATTAAATTGTGTTCTAAACACTATTGCTATATTTGGGCTATAAGCCATGTTTGGGGCCTCATGCCCACTTGTTTGGACCCCTTGGGGGCTCTTTATTGCTATTTCCTCACTGTTGGTTTATGATTTACACTCAGTCATATTGTGCTTAACTGTTTTCGAAACTCAGTCTTATTTACACTATTTTGAGATATAAAATGATGTTTTGGGTCGAGTACCCCGCTTTAATTGATACGCCCGAGGGGTTTTTGAAAGTTTCTGACTGAGTGAGGTCGAGGGCCTGATTGTGAGGATATGATACGCCACGAGGTGGCTTGATATTAGTGCTTGGGCTGAAGGAGACCCTCCGGAGTCTGTACACACCCCTAGTGAGCGTAGGTACCTACTGATTGCGAGTGCTGAGTGTCGAGTGCCAAGTGACTAGTGACTGGGAGGTATGAGTGACAGTGAGGTTACCCGAGGGGCTGATATTGAGTGGTTGTGAGGTATGCTGAGTGATGTTCTGGCCGAGGGGTGATTTCTGATTCATGTTTTGCCCGAAGAGCCATTTATGACTTATTTCATTTTACACTAAATTCTTCAGGTATTTTTATTTCTGAAATTGTTGAAAAACACCTTTTTCAAAGGATTTTATTGAAGTTGGCTTTTAAGGCATGTTGATTTCATACATATATATGTATATACTGTTGGAAAGAAAGGTTGTGCATATTGTGAACTGATGATTTTATTTTTATGTGTTTCTTATTGCTTAAACTTGATTTATTTTCATTACTATTGAGTTGGCGTACTCACATTATTCCCTACACCCCTGTGTGCAGATACAAGTGCTGATATCGAGCGTTAGCTATCTATTCCGTGCGGAGTCGGAGTTCGGGATATAGAGGTAGTTGTTCAACGTTCGTAACATCTCTGTTTTCCCTTCTTATATTGTACCTAGTTATTCATTCAGAGGTTTTGTATTATAATAGTAGACTTTTTGGTATATTCCTTAGATGCTCATGACATGTTGACTCCGAATTTTGGGGATGGTTTAGACTGTTTAACTGTTTATTTTGCCTAATGGATTCAGTAATTCTATATACGTTTATGAAATGTTGAATATGGTTGGGATTTTAGAAAGAAATTGTAAATATGTGACTGTTGGCTAGCCTAGTTCCACGATACGCGCCATCACGGCCGGTTTAGGATTTGGGGTCGTGACAGACACATAAGCACAATTATCCCAATGTCCATTTTTAACACAACACTTATCACGTATACTCCACTCATGGGTTTCAGATTGTGCGCAAAATCCACCCCCGGGATAATTTAAATAATTTTTCCACGAGTGTAGTCCTCCACAATAAAGACAAGGGTCATCAAAGTATGAACAACTACCATCTAACCAATTTTCATTACATGATGCCATTTTCCAAAACTAACAATACTAACAAGAAAAAAATAAGAAGATAAACAAAGATAAAAAGACTAATTACACAAATATTCACAAGTTTGGACCAAAGCACCTACGTTTACTTCTCAAACAACCTAAATACGCCAAATTATTCCTCGGGTGAGCGATTTTATGTTAATTAGCCTCGGGTAATAATTCAATATTAGCTTCTTTCGAAGACTAACAAGACTTCCTAATTGAATTATCTCAAAAACAATTAAGAGATTCAACACACTGAATATGGCTACAAGTACTTAAATCATATCCCTAGGTAGAAACTATAAAGTGAGAGTGAATGCCTCAAGTTCTTGTTATTTAATCTTTCCCAGCCCCAAATTATCTTTCCCAAAATTAATTCAAAAAAAATGGGCGAGTCCTAGGGTTAGCTAATCCCTTTGTAAACATTAAAGAACAAGAATAATTAAAGAAACAATAACTCACTTCATAATAAACAAAAATGTTCAATACATAAGCACAACAAGATATATAAGTCACACTTTAAATATGAATATTTCCATAAACAAGACTCAAGTATTTGAAAAATACTACACACTTAGATATAAAATAGAAAGCAAGGAAATGAAGAAATGAACATACATGGTTAAGAAATTCTCAACCAAAAGCTTCAAATTTTCAAGACCCAAGTGTATGTGCAAGAACCTTAGCTCCAAAACATGTCTTCTCTAGTCAAGAGACGCCAAAGATATGCACAAAGATATGCCAAAGATATTTTACAAATGAGTTAGGGCGTGTATTAAAGGGTTTGGAGTCAAAAATATGAAATTCCAGAATTGCCAGTTTTTCCACCCATCTCTTCTTCGCGTTCAGGATCCATCCTCCCCGTTCGCGAAGGTTCGATTTCTGCAGCTTTGCGTTCACAAAATATACATCATGTTCATGAAGGTTTGGCTTCCTACTTCTCTGTGTTCACGAGATATCCTTCGCGTTCACGAAGGTTTGGCTTCCTGCTGCTTCGCGTTTGCATTACACCTTCGCGTTTGCAAAGGGTGATTCACTGGGCAAATTTTTATTCTTCATTTTAGCTTCTTTTTTACTCGTTTTCACTTGGTTTCTTCACCGTCACTTCTAAATCACATAAAACATGTAAGATATAAGTAAAATGACATTAAACGCACTATATTACAAACCAAACATAGCAAAAATCTAATATTTAAGGCAAGATAAGTTGGTAAAATACCCATTTATTATTAAGCTCCCCAAACTCTCCGCCTTGCGACTCAAGGAATAGGCCACCACAATAGCCTTCCTAGGATGATATAGAATGGTGATATCATAGTCCTTAAGAAACTCTATTCGTTCTGCTATCGCAAGTTAAGATCCTTTTGTTTGAACAATGTTGTAGACTCCGGTGGTCGGTGTAGACCTCACAAGGGACACCATACAAATAGTGCTGCCAGATCATCACGGCATGAACAATAGATGCTAGCTCGAGGTCGTGGATAGGATAATTCTTCTCATGTGCCTTCATTTGTCTAGACGCGTAGGCAATCACCCTACTGTCCTTCTTTAACATCGCACCGAGATCAATACGCAACACATCACAGTTTATAGTATAAGGCCCCGAACCCAAAGCCAACACCAACACTGGGGTTGTAGTCAAAGTTGTCTTGAGCTTTTGAAAGTTCTCCTCACATTCCTCGGTCCCTTCAAGGTCAATCTGGTCATAGGTGTTGCAATAGAAGAGAAATTCTTTACAATTCAACGGTAATACTCCACCAAACCAAGAAAACTCCGGATCTCCATTGTTGAAGAATATCTGGGCCAACTCTACACAACTTCAATCTTCTTCAGATCTACTTTGATCCCCCACTCAACACTACATGACCCAAAAATTCCATCGAATCTAAACCGAATTCACACTTTTAAAATTTTGCATATAACTTCTTTTCTCCGAAGGTTTGAAGAATTGTCCTCACATGTTGCTCATGATCCTCCCGGCTTCGGGAGTACACCAGAATATTGTCAATAACAAGAATGACGAATGAGTCAAGACAGGGCTGGAATACACTATTTATCAAGTGCATGAATGTTTTCGAGGCGTTGGTCAGCCCAAATGACATCACAAAAAACTCGCAATGACCATATCGAGTCGTGAAGGTATTATTCTGGATATCTGGCCCCGAAATCTTCAACTGATGATAGCCTCAATGTAAGTCAATCTTGGAGAATACCTTGGCACTCTGTAGTTTATGAAATAGTTCATCAATATGTGGAAATGGATACTTGTTCTTCACTATAACTTTGTTCAACTGGCGATCATTAATACACATGCGCATAGAACCATCCTTCTTCTTTACAACCTGGACTAGAGCACCCCAAGGCAACACACTTGGAAAAATGAAGCCCTTATCAAGTAACTCCTGCAACTACTCATTTAAATTCTTCAACTATTGTGGGATCATATGATATGGAGGAATAGACATGGGCTAAGTACCCAGTAACAAATCAATACAAAAGTAGATATCCTTGTCGGGAGGCATGCCCGAAAGATCTGCCGGGAATACATCTGGATAATCACTCACTAACGGAACTGACAGTAGGAGTATCAACAATGATATCTCTCACAGATGCTAGGTACACATCATACTTATCTCAACCATCTGCTAAGACTTTAGAAATGAAATAACCCAACTAGGAAAATGTGAGGTACCTCTTCACTCTAACCGTGGTAACCCTGGCATAGCGAGCATCATGGTCTTGGTGTAATAATAAGGAATAGCATGATAGAGCGACAAATAGTACATGCCCAAAATAACATCAAAATCTACCATACTGAGCAACAGTAAATCGGCTCTGGTCTCAAAATCTGCAAGAACAACTAGATAAGACAGATACACATGATCCACAATAATAGAAACTCCCACATGTGGTGGACATATAGACAGGAGAACTCAAAGAACCACGGGGTACACCCAAATATGGAGCAAAATAAGATGACACGTATAAATAAGCGGAGCCTAGATCAAATACAATTGATGCATCTCTATGACATACCAGAACAAAACATGTGATGACAGAGATAGATGCAATTGCCTATGTCCTAACAGGAAGAGCATAATATCTGGCCTAGCCTCTCCTTCTAGGACGACCTCTGCCTGCCCGACCTCCACTTCGAGCTGGCTATGCCGGTGGAGAGGTAGCAGGTGTGGTAACCATGGTGTGAGGACCTGGTGGAACACGCAGATCACATTGGAGGATAAAAACCTACTTGATGCTCTGGTAAGTTATAAGCCCCTAAAATCTATCAATACAAAGCAGGTGGATAGTACTGTTTGTGTGAACAAGACGAACAATATGCAACAAGGCACACAACACAGTCAAAATAAGGCAGCGTTGGTAATTAAACACAATGAAAACAGTCTAATTGCACAGGACACATTCCAAAACTGGCCAAATTCAGGTAACGTGGGAAAAGACATATATGAAGATGGAGAGGAAGATGAAATTCTTCAAAAATGGAGGCAAGAGGCAGCAAAGAAAGGTGATTTATCACCTATGCATAGTGGACAAAACAGGAAGAATCATACAAGGAAGAAGAGCTGGGATGGTAGAGTGAACGAGGAAGCAATCATTAGGCGACTTCCGATGAGAGTTGCTAAACAAAAGCAGGCCAGCCAAACCACATCTACAAAGACCAATCGTTCAAAGAAAAAAGCATGAATTTTGAAGACATTTTGAAAAGGGATGATGAAGACTTCAAGAGTCTACAAATTAAAGATTTCACAACATTAGAGAAGAGGGAGCAGTATTGTTTCTCCTACATTTTCTTATTATACCATCACATTAGTATACTTCTATGTAATATCATCATAGAGTATGTTATAAACTCTGTGATCGTCATAGAATATCTAGTTCTAGCTAGTTCTTTCTTTTTACATGCATGCTAGTAGGTGAGGCTTTTTATTTGCCTCAATAGGATTAGTAAGGTAAGGTTTAGCCCAGTTTGTGTTGCTCTAGCCCTATGCCTTTGGAAAGATATCCAAATGGCTATGAGATTATATGCCCTCGTGAGACTTTGCCGGCATCTACACCATGATTCCTCTACATGAGGCTGCCATAAGGGCATTGTGAGGCGCAGAGGAGTGATTATGTAGCCAAGGCATAGAGGCAACACTACTGGTGCTATTGTCCCCCTTATTTGTACTCTTCCTATGTGGTACTTTTTAGCTTTTTAGTATTAATAAAACTAGCCCTAGGCTCCTGCCTAGTGGATTTGCCAAAAAAAAAAAAAGATGGATCCGTATGAGGCTTTATATTGTAGGAGGTGCAGATCTCCGGTTGGTTGGTTTGAGCCAGGCGAGGCTAGGCTATTAGGCACAGACTTGGTTCAGGATACATTGGGTAAGGCGAAGTTGATTCAGGAGCGTCTTCGCACGGCGCAGTCTATGCAGAAGAGTTGTTGCAAACCCCTTTTTTCCTCTTCCTTAGCGGAATATCGGGTTTATGACATTGGTTGGGACAACTCTTTCCTTTTGGGAAAGGAGTTTTCATATTTTGAAGAATCGCCACCTAATGATTTTAAGGTGTGTTAGGGAACCTAAGGGGTTTAATTACAATTACGTTGCTAACCAGAGATTTGGGTAAGGGCTTGAAATTATCCTAAGGGGAAGGTATTAGGCATCCTCAGGATCCACAAGTGTGGTTCCCGGCCAAATGGTTTCGTGAATTTGTACAACTAACAAATAACAAGTGAAGGCTCAAATAAGAGGTGATTTAAGTCTTAATTATATAGGTGTTTAGAAAAATAGTAGGGGTGATTACGAACTAGCATATATAGGTGTCCTAGGTTTATAATAATATGGATCACATCAATGCAATACCCGGTAATCATTCCTCGAAGAGGGGCTACACGTGGTATTAGCGCACCGGTCATCATATCCATATTCTACCCTTCCCACCCCGTGAAGGTAATTAAATCGTGTGTTGGTCACGGATTCTATTGCGTGCTATTACCCTTCCCATCCTATCAGTCCTGGATGAGGTTAGTACTACTATCCTAAACGGTAAGTACTAGGCAGACCCTCAGGTTTAAAAGGGTAAAATTCTAAGGAAACAAGCAAAGAACTTGTAGGATTGTAGTCAGTGGGAAACACATAGGAGCATGTAGGAGGCTCTTATTTTCCTCCGCAGATAATGCATATAATTGGCACGAACCAAACACATATAAGGGCAGTATTGTTAATTAAGATCCTAAGACATGGTATCTAGGTGAATTCAGAGGATAAACAGGTAGGCAAACTTGTTTTATAACTCAAAAACATGCTCTAATCAGTTTGCCTATTGATCTAAAAGTACCTGTTAGTATTAAGCAGCACACATAAGAGAGATGAATTTCTATTTTTTTGAAAATTTAGTCACCTAAGGCTTGCCTAGGCGGGGGACAGTATATATTAACAGAATTATTAGAGAAAATGTTGCAAATTGTTACCTAAGCATGTTGTTCTAGATTGTTCAGAACACAGAGGCATTAACAGTTGTTTTTAGAGAAAACCGAGTGAGGTTTTTATACCTTTTTATACATCAGTAATTAGACTACATGTAGTTGAGCGATTAGGACCCTATAACGTGATATCTAATGCACAGGTAGAGATGCAGAATGATGCATATGAAGAATTCCTAAGAATGATTTCTAAATGCTCAGTAGTCACAGTATTAATCATGGTTTCAGAAGATGCTGGAGTGATAATTTATTTTAATGTTGTTTAGCCTGGGACAAGATTTTAAGCGTACATGACAGTGTGGAATATGATAGTAGAGAATACAATTTATTAGCATGATTTTTCTAAGTAAAAGTGAACATGCTGAAACAGTAGGTATGAAAACTAATAAACATGATTTCTAATGCATGAATTTGAACATATGGGCCTAAACATGATCTCTATTGCACAATAGGAAACCAAATCAAATAGCATGGTTTCTAATGCATGAATTTGAACATATGGGCCTAAACATCATCTCTGCTGCACACATAGGAAATAAAGTCTAATAGGATGATTTCTATCCCTTTAATAGCTAACGCATGCGTAGTTACCCCCTCCCTTTTCTCTATCAATCCCCTGAGTTGTTTACAAATTATTACAGGCCAGGGAATTATGAATTACACAACCAAAGGAAAAATAAGAAGCTACTTCTATAGGGAGCCTTCAATTAGGCCCAGATCTTCCCAACCTCAATGCCTTTGGTGTTGCATAGCCTTTCATAGTCCGGGTGTGTCAGAGTTCCCTAAGGACCTCAAGGGCCCCGGGTAGTGCTCACACCCAGACATGGCCAAAGAGTTAAACATGTGCAGTGTGGATGTGCCTGCCGTGTGTGTCAGAGTTCAAAGGGTACTCAAAGGGTCCCCTAGGCAGTGCTCACATGAAAGGGGGCTGAACTTAGACTTCTAAGAGTATATGTGAGAGTGCTTTTTATTTAAAAAGGACTTAAGTAATGAACAATTTTGAGAATGGGTAAGTAAGAAAATAGTTTTGAAGAAGGAAATGAAAGCTTAACATCACACAAAGGAACAAGGATAGTCCAACAATCACAAATAGGGGTAATGGGATTTGAGGGGAAAATATAGAGCATGTAAGGGCAGACATACAACAGGCCTATACACACATAGACATACAATCAGGAACTCCTAAGGGTCTAGAGGATCGGGGGGTATAGTGCTAGGTCAGATTAACACCTAAGGCCATGATTAAAATAATTTACCAGTCATAGGCATGTAAGCAGTAGGTGCTAAGTGTACAAAAACATGTTGGTCATAAACAAAAAAAGCATAATTTAATCATGCAGAAGGGAGTTCAGGATCCTAGATACTTGCTGAAGAATAAGTAAGCAAGTTGGAAGTATACTGAATTACAACAGTAATGGAAACATGTTAGTTTGGGGACTGAAATCTAAATTATAACATACCAGTGAAGTGAAGAAAGCAGTAACACAAACAGGAAAGTAGGAGATGCACAATAGTTAGCATTGGCTTGTAGCCGGCTAACTTAGAATAGTTGTAGTTAGCACAGAAGAGAGAGCAGAGATTCTTTTAAATTATGAGAGACATTTTTTTAACATATTAGTTCGTGTGTGTCTTTGTATGAATAGAGTATATATATAGTTTTGAAAACTTGATGAAAAATAAGGAAAAAAATCAGAATTAACCAGTGATTGTGGGATTGAATATCAATCAGTACCCAATCAGTACAAGTATCCCTATAATCAAGGGAGTGATTCACACGATGAGTATTAAATAAGGAAAGGAGCATATATAACATAGAGGAATATAAGAACAGTGTATGTATAACAGGCAATTAGGTATCCCTTAATTGAAGGGGTTAAACTCAAACGGCTAGTAGGTAAAATAACAATTAAGGAAAGTTGTTTTGCCTGTAACATATACGAAAACAATTTCACCCCAATTCAAGCATACAATTGAGACTAGGTTCCGAAGATAACACTTAAGGAAATAGTAATCAATTAACAGTTAATAAATTGTGTAACAAGGTAAGAAAACAAAGTTGGAAGTCAGTAAGTGCATCTCATAATAAATCAGTAGGGATTTTCAAATCTCCAGGAATCAGGGGTGCAAACAAGGTAAAGTTTAAGAGAGTTAGGGATTCGGACAGGAACAAAATCAGTTAGGCAAATAATAGGCAAGAAAAAGAATAGTAAGGTAAAGAATCACGTAGAATCAGAGATTCGAGGCTAGCACAAATTTAAACGAACAATGGGAATCAGAGAGTTGAAACCCTAGTGACTATAGTAGCAAAATCACACAAGTTTAGAGACAAAACAGTAACATTTAACATGATATAACAAAAGAGAACATAGTCAGGGACCCTAATAAGCAAAAACAGGCTAAAATCACAGAAAACTTAAACATTTGTGAGAAACAAGAGTTCATGCATTTAAACAAACATATCGGTTAAACACATACTCGGAATTAGGGAAAAACCTAGGGTTTTCATTATTGTAAGTCAAAAAATGAAAAGAGAACTCCGAGTAAATCGTTGAATCACACAAAGAATCATAAAATGATATTAAAACAGAAGCAAAACCATTTTTGAAAGAAGGGTGATGAAACCTTGATTTTAAGATGAAAGATCGCTTAGAATAGGAAGGTTTTCGAAGAGAACATGTAAAAAGCTTCATGATATACATAGATCTAAGACAGATCCAAAAGAAATCGTAAAAATACCAGGAGTTAGGGTTTCAGAGAGCCCAAAGAGAGAGAGAGTTGGTATAGAAAACACTGGATCTAGCCGAAAAATAGGAAAATCTTACTGGAATCGAGCCATGAAGGCCTGAGATAGGCCAAGGTGTGAGGGAGCAGACCCTGGTCTTTTGAATTCCTTAGAGACAGCAACACCGGTGAGAAGGAGCCATGAGAGGCCTGAGGATGGTGAGGATTCCATGGTTTTCGACTAAGAGGTGGCCGGAGAAGACGAACAGACCTCATCGGAGGTGGAGAGACTAGTGGCCTCTAGGAAGAACTAGAGAGATAGAGAGAGAGAGAGAGAGAGAGAATACAGAGATGAGTGACCGAGTGAAAATGAGGGGTCGGTGGGGGGGTAGGTCTAGGTTTAATTATGGAAGGTGGGATCTGGGCCGTTGATAAAAAATAATTAACGGCCAGGATTAGCCAAAGGGTTGGGTCGGGCGGGTGAGGTATTGGGCTTAGGTTTTCTGGGCTGGTTTTAAAAGGGGTATTGGGCTCGTAGATTTAGGCTAAAATTTAAATTAAAAGTCTGTTTGTGAAATACCCTAAACAATTGACTAAAAGAATTTAAAAAATAATTACTAATTATAAAAATGATTTTTCATGCACGGAAATGTTTTAAAAAATAGTCATTTAGTATTTAAAAATACAATGAACTAATTTTGATTGAAATGATGAAAAAATGTATGCATATGGGCTATAATTGCAAAGTTATTGTAATTATAGCCAAAAGGTGCCAATTGGCTATTTATGAAGTAATTTTGGACTTAATAAATGGTAATATTAAATGAAGAGATGTTTGAAATCATTTGTGATGCTATTTCGTAATTTGTTTATTAGAAATAAAATACTAGGCAAATTAATTAGAAAATATAGAAATTGTGGGAAAATACCAATTGAAACTAATGCATGATGTTGAAATCATATATGCATTTTAAAACTATTTTGGGAAAAAAATTGGGTATCAACAGCTGCCCCACTTTACCCGGGAAGGATGAAAGAGTTGTCGGGTAAAGATATGATGGCCAATTTTGACTGAGTAGAAATAGCTTGAAAGGTTTAGGCCGCACCCTGGTTCCTGAGCTACCTACATATCTATGGTCTTACATGAATCAGGCCGTATGTAGTTCCGGGGTCATCGATGAAGTATACCGATGATGTTTTACATGAACGGACGCCAAGTACAGGGTTAGATGAGCAAACGACTTATAGAGATGGCTTAGGAGAACTTGAGCGGGACCGCTCCTGCCGGGATGGCTATTGCTGGCCGGATTACCTGCAAATAAAAAATACGAGCATATATTGTGCATAATTTAAACATGATACAAATTTCCGTTGGACGATGAATGTTGTCTTTGGACGGTTAAGGATGACGTCTTTAGACCATGATGTCCTAGGCCATGAATTGCTTTGATGAGGGGTTCGCAGGCCATGAAATGATGTTCTCAGGCCATGAGGATGGTGCCTCCGAACCATAACGCCTTTGAATAATGATATGCAAAATGATAAAAAGAGATCCTCAGGCCATAACATGGTGTTCTCGGTCTATGAAGATGATTCCTCCGAACAATGACGCCTTTGGATAAGTTGGTGATATTCAGCCCATGAAGATGCAATAGCATGATGCTGACAAGACAGAGCTTAGTCTTGCGAATTTAAAAAGGGCAGAGCTTAACCCGAAAGAAAGCGAATGATAGAGACAGGGGTTGCTTTTGAAAAGTAAATGGGAGACAGCGTTTAGTCTCGGAAGGCAGAAAGGTAGCCTTATGCAATATGCAAATGCAGATGGAGACAACGTTTAGTCTCGGAAGGCAGAAAGGTAGCCTTATGCAATATGCAGATGCAGATGGAGATAGTGTTTAGTCCCGAAAGGCAGAAAGGTAGCCTTATGCAATATGCGAATGCAGATGGAGACAGCGTTTAGTCTCGGAAGGCAGAAAGGTAGCCTTATGCAATATGCGAATGCAGATGGAGACAGCGTTTAGTCTCGGAAGGCAGAAAGGTAGCCTTATGAAATATGAGAATGCAGATGGAGACAGCGTTTAGTATCGCAAGGCAGAAAGGTAGCCTTATGCAATATGTAAGGAAGGACGACATAAATTCTTAGTTGTCGTTAATTGCGGTAGAGCATTGTGATAATGAAGCATCGTTTGTGCTGGTAATAAATGTTGGTGTGTGCGATGAGTTTAGGGAATGATGTCTGTCCTTTGAGCGAATAATATGTTTTGGGACTTCTGCAATTTGTGCCTAAATTCAAAGAAAGATCGTGAGTTTTGTAAAAGGAGAAGGTTAGTTTGCATTCCCGCTGGCTTTGCTTGGCTCGTTTGCTTGATCGTGATGATACTGTATGTATCATTGGGGTGGCGTTCGCTAAACAAGCTCTTTCAATAAATAAATATGCATGATTTTGTAAAAGTATAATATATAATCTAAAATAGTTTTAGATGAACTGATGACGTGACATGGTTCGAGACATTGTAACCTCTCATGCTGCGGAATTTTTAGGGTCCTTCTCAAAATTCTGCCCCAGTTTGCTGGGTGGATGCCTCTAACTGCTGCTCGCACCGTGACTGGCTGAACTTGCTTTGGAATTTTGAGGGTCCTCCTCCAAATTCTACCCCAGTTTCCAATTGCGTGGAAAAATAGATTTTTATTGAATTGTGACTGAACGCATAGGTCTACCTACGTATCCCCTCTTAAACGGGAATTAGGTCAGGCGTAGTTCAAATTACATCACTGAGAAAGCATAAAGATTACACATAATAGCGCTTGACTGCATCTCAATTGATCGGTTTTTGCCAAACTTCTCCGTCCATTTCTGCAAGTATGAGTGCTCCTCCTGTCAGCACTCTGTGAACCATGTACGAACCTTTCCAGTTGGGAGAGAACTTCCTTTTAGCTTCATCTTGATGCGGAAAGATTTTCTTTAACACCAGCTGCCTTAGTGTGAATCGTCTCGGCTTGACTTTCTTGTTGAAGGCCCTGGCCATTCTGTTCTCATATAGTTGACCATGACATACTGCATTCATTCTCTTCCCGTCTATGAGGGCCAATTGTTCATAACGACTTCTTACCCACTCTACGTCGCTGAGTTCAGCTTCCCGTATAATTCTTAGAGATGGAATCTCCACTTGGCAGGAATAACAGCCTATGTACCATAAACTAACATATAAGGAGTTGCCCCTGCATTCTTTAGGCCGAGTGGCATCATCTTGTAACAATACACTACCCACTGTGTAATGAACACCGTTTTCTCAGCATCTTCCTCATCCATCCAAATTTGGTGATAACCATCGAACCAATCCACAAAGGACTGCAATTCATGCTTAGCGCAGTTATCAATTAGAATGTGTATATTTGGCAAGGGGAAGTCGTCTTTCGGACTGGCCCGGCTGAGATTCCGGTTGTCGACGTAGACTCTGACCTTCCCGTCCTTCTTTGGCAGAGGTACAATGTTGGCTAACCATGACGGGTGCTCCACTACCCGGAGAACTTTGGCGTTGATTTGCTTGGTAACTTCTTCTTTGATTTTCAAACTCATGTCGGGTTTGAACTTTCTGAGCTTTTGTTTCACTGGTGGACACATTGGATTGGTTGGCAGTTTGTGAGCCACAATAGACGTCTTAAACCAATCATGTTATCATACGGCCATGCAAATATATCCTCATAATCTCTTAGAAACTCTGTGTATTCTTTCTTTTCTGATGGTGACAAATGAATGTTGATACGAGTCTCCTTGACATTTTCTGAATCTCGCAGGTTGATAATTTCGGTCTCATCCAGGTTGGAGTTAGGCTTGTTCTCAAAGTTCTCAACTTCTTTGACAATCTCTTCAGGTATGTCGTCCTCTTCTGAATCAATGTATGTTTGTTGTTTTGTCTCATTGCATGTCACATTCATCGGTTTATCAAGACAAGTAATAGTAATGTTGTATAAATAAAGTAATGAGAGAAAACAATAGCAATAAATATCAGATTCGTAAGAAAAATTTAGAAGATGCTTTGATAGATTGAATAACTGTTTTGAACGTTGAAGATCTTTATTGCAGAAATTGAAAAATGAAGGAAAAGGAAAATCATCTAGTAAATAAAACAGGAAATAATGCTCGTTTTAGCCTTGCTACCCCGAGGCTCGTCGTGCTTTGGTTGTCTTGATAGACCAGTTCTTGAGATATGCCCCCTTGATTACAGTCTGTATGGAAGGGCCTTCCTTCCCCTCCCCCTCAAAAACAACACATCAGTCCATATCATCATCCTTTAGGAACAAACTCCTCATTGCTGCAAGTGCTTCTTCCTCATCTTAACCGTAAATAGTGTCGGCCTCCTAGAAAGTCTGCTCAAGATGAGGTATCGGCTGCTCCAAAGGGTAATAGGGACCGCGCCAAGGTGGAGACCAGTCATTGAACTCCTGCCAAGTGTACTCATACCCCTTACCGAAAGTGGTGTCGTGCTCCTTGAGCTTTATGGGCTTTGTGATCCCTTGGAGGTTTTTACCGAGCCCTTTGCTTGGCTCGTATCCTCCCCAGTTCAGGATGCTCCCAATACTGTTATCCCACCATTTGTCCATATCGATAACATTGACCTGTTCAATGAGGTGGTAAGTTTCTCCGCCTATCTTCCTTTTTCTGTCAATCACTAGAATAGTTTGACGACTATAAATTGGTTTGCTACTGTCACCATGAATAATCACCTCTTGGTGGTTCCACCCGAATTTTACCGCCTGATGTAGTGTTGATTCTACAGCCCCATCAGCATGAATCCATGGTCGTCCCAACAATAGGTTGTAGGGTGCCAGAACATCTATCACCTAGAAATCCACTTCGAACCAAGTCGGCGCCGTCTGTAGACATAAACTGATCTCCCCCATGGTGGACCTCTAAGAACCATCAAAGGCTTTCAAATTGATCGCCCGATACCTTATATCATGTAGCCCTTTACCCAATTTCATGAGTGTTATCAACTTACAGATGTTAAGATTGGAACCTCCATCGATCAAGATTCTTGTGATGAAATGATCTTCACATTGCACGGTGATGTGCAGTGCTTTGTTGTGCCCTAATCCTTCAGGTGGTAGCTCATCCTCACGAAAAGTGATTTTATGATTATCCAGTACCTGTCCTACCATATTGGCCATTTCCCCACTCAACACTTTTAACAAAAGCATATCTGTGTGTCTCTGAATTCTGCAACAGAGAGAGGATGGATATCTTGGTCGGTGTCTTGTTCAGCTGGTCGATGATTGAATACTCCTTAGCCTGCACCTTTCTCCAAAGGTCATCGGGACCCGTTTCGCTAAGGGGAGGTTGGTTGGAGGCCTGCTTGATTGACTCGGCCAGATGCTCAGGGGTGTAAACCCTACCAGTTCTCGTCATACCATATGCTGCGACAGCTTCATCAGACATGACCTTGCCTTTCCTTCTCGCCTTGACTGTGTAGTCCCAAAGGATAGCATTTGAATAGAAGGGTGGCGTGGTTGACATTTCCACCGGAATTGGTGCAACCATCTTTATTTCAAACGAAATGTGTGTTCAGGGTGGCAAGACTGCGACCTCGAATGAAGCTGGTGCATTTGTTGGAGATACAAACTCAACTTCAATTGGCACTGCTGACTTTGCAGGTGGCGTTGCTTCAAACTCAAATGGTATAGACATATTCACCTCAGCAGCCTTAGATGGCTGAATCTGGACTATGATCGATTTGAGAGTGACTGTGGATTTCTTTGGGTCATCGCCTTATGCGATCAACCCGATTGACCCCTCAGGATCCCACTCATCTTATATTTCAATCATATGGATACCTCTACCCTTATGGTCTGGCAGAGGATTGTCGCGGACGTTTGGAGCGGGTCTTTTGCCACAATAATTTGTTGTCAATGGGAGCCTGTATTTTGTTCTTCAGAGAACGGCATTCTTCGATGGTGTGTCCCTTCATGCCGGAATGGTATGCACAGGATTTGTTTGGGTTAACCCACTAAGAAGGGTTCTGAGTGGTGGTAGCAGGGATAGGTGTGACATAACCAGCAACTTTGAGTTTTTCATATAGCTGGACAATGGGCTCTGCTATGGCGGTGTATTGTTTTGGAGGGCGGCGATCAAAATTGGGACGAGTTCTAGGGAAGTTTTGGCGTGCAGGAGGTGGTTGGTAATGGGATGGCTGGGAATTATGAGTGTGGTAGACAGGAGTGGGTTGTGGATATTTGGGCGCAACAGGTTGATATGTGGGTGGTGGAGCTTGGTATGAAGGTGGTGGAGTTTGGTAATTTGGTGGTGGATCTTGGTAATTTTGTGAGGGTGCTTGGTAATTTGGGGTTGGATGATATGTGACTGGAGGTGTCAGATAGGTTTGGTACTTGAGTGGGGACATGGTTCTTTGTGCAACCATTACGGCTCCCACATATCTCTTCTTAGACACACCACCGGACTGTAGAGCCTTGTTAGTGGCTTGCAAGGCTTCAAAAATTTTAACCATACCGCTTTCAATACCTTCTTCAATCCGCTCACCCAATTTGATGATGTCAGAGAACTTGTGGCCCTCAACCATCATTAACCGTTCATAATATTACGGGCCTGGAGCCCGGACAAAGAGCTTGTTCATCTGTTCTTCCACTAGAGCAGGTCTGACTTTAGCGGCTTCGGACCTCCAGCGAGTAGCATACTCGCGAAAGGTTTCTGTAGGCTTCTTCTTCAAATTTTTAATGTAGAACACATTCGGTGGGTTTTCTGTGTTGAATCTAAATCTGTCCATGAAATCAGACACCATGCTTACCCAGTTTGACCATTTATTGGGGTCTTGGATGATGTACCAAGACAGTGCATCTCCCTTCGAACTCCTCATGAAAAGCTTCATGTGGATTCTTTCATCCTTTTCTACGCCAACCAATTTGTCGCAATAGGTCATCAGATGGACTCCCGGATCACCAGTACCGTCAAACATTTCGAACTTTTGAGGTTTGTACCCCTCAGGCAGTTCGACAACAGGTTGGATACAAAGGTCGTCATAATTTAACCCTCCAATCCCCTTGGTTCCTTAAACACCGTGGACTCGGCTGGTCAGTTTCCTAAGCTCCTCGGCCAGGTTCCTGATAAGTAAATCCTTTTCGTTAGACTCGGACGCCCGTGGGATAGGCATAGTGGAGTGGGTCATGGTTTTCACATAGATGGGATTATTATAGGTGTGGAAATGGTCTTTTTCGGGGTTTTGAGGTTCTGGGATGAGTAATGGATTGTTATTTGAGGTGTGGCAAGCATTGTATTGTGTCACGAGAGTTTGGTTCTTTGGAGGAGTGGTGTGATGGTGATGTGTAGGATGATTTTGCTGTCTTGGGATATTTTGTGGAGGTGCGGGGTTTTTAGCATTGGGAAGGTTGACGTCAGGGACGTTGAGGGAAAACGACAAGTTGGCAAGGTTCCGGACTTGATCGAGTTCTTCCTAAAACTTCAGAAAATTCTGTTCAAGTGGCGACATGTTCTCATGCAGGACCTGAATATCTCGACCATCAGTGGCCTCTACCCGTTCAATCACATTCTCCTTTCTGACGCCATTGGACTCTTCCATCTTACTTTTGCCTTTGTCTTTGCCCTTAGGAGGACTAGGGGGGGTAGGTGGAGGGCCCTTGGATCTGGTGCGATAGGCTGATTGGCCTTTGGGGAGGGGAGTAAGAAAAATAAAAACAAAAGGTAACCAAGTCAGTGAGGATCATGAAAAGAGTATTGCAGTATTTAAACACATAATGTGGAAATGAAAGCATGTCCTAAGTTTGGGACCTCTTTGTGCCCGATGTAGGCCTAGCGACAAATTGATTTGGAGAACTTAAAATGCTAAATGCCTCATTTTATTAATAATAAAATTGACAAATACCGAAACTACAAAAGAAAAATGAAAATCACTAATGGACATTGGCCTTATTACATTGTTAGAAAAATAAAGACATTCCTATATAGTTGGTCCCAGAAGGGCCTTCCCCAGATTCTATATTATTTCTTTCTTCTAACAGCTTTCCCAACTCGCGAAGTCCCAGCAGCAGGTAAGTTCTGGCTAGGTATCCCCCTGCAACTCCCTCAGCCTTTTGACGATCTTCAACCCTTTTGATGAACTCTTCTTCCAAATCAATTATACCTCGTTCCAAGTACCTCAGCCTCTTGTTGGCACTGATAGCCATTTCCTTCCATTCCTCGATTAGTCTTTTGTTGGACTCATGTATCTTGTGGTGATCATCCTCATTTTCCTGGATCCTTTTACGCAACTGGTTGAATTTTACTTGTGCTTCAGCCCTTTCATCTATAACCCTGTGACCTTGGACGTACCCCGGCTTGCTCTGTCCACCCAGATCCTCTTCTAACGAACCAAGATAGAAAGGGGTATAACCAGCGTGATACCTTTCTGGCTCGATGGTTTCTTTCTCATGCATAACCTTGCAGTGCCACAGGTGCTGAGCTTGGCACTTGCAAGGACTGTCATTATTTTGAAAGTCAGCTCGAAGATGGCTCATCTTCTCGACCCTAGGGATGAATTTCTTCCTTCCTACTTGCCTCATAACTCGAAGAGGGATGTAAGGGTATGTCCCACTTAGACCATTCAGTATCAGAAATGATGTGTCTGGGGATCGAATGATGAACTCATCCGTTGGAAACCATTCGAACATCAATTGAACTTGTTCTTCAGTCAGGTTATCTAAAAGCTCGACCCATCCTTCAGCATCTTCAGGTTGAGCGAACATGTCAGAGATATAGTTCATTCGCTTTGGGTAATGGAAAGTGATGTGGTCATCCCACATTCGGTGGCGGATGTCCTGTCGATATTCGCCCTTTTGGAGAGGTTCCACGAGCCAGAGTTGAAGTAATAAATTGCAACCTTCGAAATGTTTTGCTCCCTGTTGACACCTTTCTAAGGCTTGATATATATCTGCAACGATCATGGGCACAATGCTGAAATATTGCCTATTTATCCCTTCCATTATGGTCTTAGTTACCATGGCTAGCCGGGTATGGATCCTTTCCTTCTTCATCGGGAACACGATCAATCCCAAAAAGAAGACCATAAACACGAACACTCGGTGATGGACGTGTCCCCGAGAGGTGATAGCAAACTAGTCATGGTAGGTACGGTATGATTTGTTGTAGCCATACCTTTCGTACAAGTAGTCAAAAGGAATGTTGGAATCCTCCAAACATACTAATTCCGTGTCCTTTTACAGACCTATCATTTTGAGGAAACTTTTGCCTGTGCGGTTCTCAGGCATCAACAACCCCAGAGTTTCCCATACTTGGTTAGACAACCCTCTTATCTCTTCTATCAACGGCGCCATTTCGATGTTCCCAAAATAGGAACACGGATCTTTCACAATCCCAGAATAGGGTAGCAGCCTCTACTATCATTTTGTTAGGCTGGATTTTCACGATAGCTTTGTCGCTAGAGTGTAGATCCTCCCACCAACTCAGCAATTTTTGGTGGATGTTGGAGACCATGCCAAATCTGGGGACTTCGTGCCTCATTTTTTTTCTGCAAAACAAACAGGTTAGGCCCTTACTACCACGGGACTCGACTATTTAACGTCAATAATTAGCAGGAAGCATTTAGTTCTCCAACTAAATGCACAGAACGTGAGGGCATCCATTTGGATTTAGGGAAACCCGGTGGACTTTTTGGATAAGGCAATCTTAAAAGCTATCGTGCAGACGACACTTTAGCCTGACTAGGTTTTACCATGATGCATGCAATAATGCAACAGAGTAAGGTTTCTATATGGTTTTAGACTGGTACCCTTGAGCGGAAAACTCAAAGGGGAAAGGCACCGAACCGTCTACTGCACCGCTGATCGACTAGTTTTACCGAAAATAAGCCTTTCCGAATTTAGTGGGTGATAATATAGGAACGGCGCAACCACTCATCAAGCATTTCTATAGTATTTTTCTTTTGCACGAGTGGAGTATGAATGTTGAGCATGATGTATGCAATAAGTATTAAAACAAGTTGTCAAGTATTTGCACATTAAAGAAAGCGGTAAAAACGGTAATAATGATTTAAAGCAGTTACAAAAGGAAACAAAGAGACATGTCAATTACGTTTTGAAAAAATAAATACTCGAAGTAAACAATTAACTGCATGCAAAGGGAATAGGAAAAGGTGCAAGTATTTAAAAATAAAGGCATAAATTCACAAAACAATTTGAAATGGTAAAAGCCTGGATATCCCCAACAGAGTCGCGATGGTGTCGCGCACCCTTTTTTTCCTCTTCCTTAGCGGAATATCGGTTTTATGACATTGGTTGGGAAAACTCTTTCCTTTTGGGAAAGGGGTTTGCATATTTTGAAGAGTCGCCACCTAACAATTTTAAGGTATGTTAGGGCACCTAAGGGGTTTAATTACAACTAAGTTGCTAACCAGAGATTTGGGTAAGGGCTTGAAACTATCCTAAGGGGAAGGTATTAGGCACCCCTCAGGATCCACAAGTGTGGTTCCCGACCAAATTGGTTCATGAATTTGTACAATTAACAAATAACAATTAAAGGCTCAAATAAGAGGGGATTTAAGTCTTAAGCATACAGGTGTTTAGAAAAATAGTAGGGGTGATTAGGACATAGCGTATAACGGTGTCTTTGGTTTATAATAATATGAATCACATCAATGCAATACCCGGTAATCACTCCTCGAAGATGGGCTACACATGGTGTTAGCGCACCGGTCATCCTATCCATATTCTACCCTTCCCACCCCGTGAAGGTAATTAAAGCGTGTGTTGGTCACGGATTCTATTGCGTGCTATTACACGTCCCATCCTATCAGTCCTGGAGGAGGTTAGGACTACTATCCTAAAGGGTAAGTAGTAGGCAGACCCTCAGGTTTAAAAGGGTAAAATGCTAAGGCGACAGCTAAAGAACATGTAAGACTACAGTCAGTGGGAAACATATAGGAGCATATATGAGGCTCATATTTTCCTCCGCAGATAATGCATATAATTGGCACGAATCAAACACATATAAGGGTAGTATTGTTAATTAAGATCCTAAGACATGGTATCTAGGTGAATTCAGAGGATAAACAGGTAGGCAAACTTGTTTTATAACTCAAAAACATGCTCTAATCAGTTTGCCTACTGATTTAAAAGTACCTGTTATTATTAAGCAGCACACACAACAGAGACAAATTTCTAATTTTTTGGAAATTTAGTCACCTAAGGCTTGCCTAGGCGGGGGACAGTACATATTAACAGAATTATTAGAGAAACTGTTGCAAATTGTTACCTAAGCATGTTGTTCTAGGTTGTTCAAAACACAGAAGCATTACCAGTTGTTTTTAGAGAAAACTGAGTGAGGTTTTTATACCTTTTTATACATTAATAATTAGACTATATGTAGTTGAGTGACTATAACCCTATAACGTGATATCTAATGCACAGGTAGAGATGCAGAATGATGCCTATGAAGAATTCCTAAGAATGATTTCTAAATGCTCAGTAGTCACAGTATTAATCATGGTTTCAGCAGGTGCTGGAGTGATAATTTATTTTAATGTTGTTTAGCCTGGGACAAGATTTCTAAGCGTACATGGCAGTGTGGAACATGATATTAGAGAATACCATTTATTAGCATGATTTTTCTAAGTACAAGTGAACATGCTGAAACAGTAGGTATGAGACCGAATTAACATGATTTCTAATGCCTGAATTTGAACATATGGGCCTAATCATGATCTCTATTGCACATATAGGAAATAAAGTCTAATAGCATGATTTCTATCCCTTTAATAGCTAACGCATGTGTAGTTACCCCCTCCCTTTTCTCTATCCATCCCCTGAGTTGTATGCAAATTATTACAGGCTAGGGAATTATGAATTGCATAATCAAAGGAAAAATAAGAAGCTACTTCTATAGGTAGCCTTCAATTAGGCCCAGATCTTCCCAACCTCAATGCCTTTGGTGTTGCATAGCCTTTTATAATCCGGGTGTGTCAGAGTTCCCTAAGGACCTCAAGGGTTCCCGGGCAGCGCTCACACCCATACATGGCCAAAGAGTTAAACATGTGTAGTGGGGAAGTTTCTGCCTTGTGTGTCAGAGTTCAGAGGGTACTCAAAGGGTCCCCAAAGTAGTGCTCACACGAAGGGGGCTGAACTTAGACTTCTAAGAGTATATGTGAGAGTGCTTTTTATTTAAAGGGATTTAAGTAATGAACAGTTTTGAGAAAGGGTAAGTAAAAAAACATTTTTGAAGAAGGAAATGGAAGCTTAACATCACACAAAGGACCAAGGATAGTCCAACAATCACAAACAGGGGTAATGGGATTTGAGGGAAAAATACAGAGCATGTAAGGGCAGACATACAGCAAGCAGATACACACATAGACATACAATCAGGAAATCCTAAAGGTCTAGCAAATCGGGAGGTATAATGCTAGGTCAGATTAACACCTGAGGCCATAGTTAAACTAATGTACTGGTCATAGGCATGTAAGAACTAGGTGCTTAGTGTACAGAAACATGCTGGTCATAAACAAATAAAGCCTAATTTAAACATGAAGAGGGGAGTTTAGGATCCTAGATACATGCTGAAGAATAAGTAAGCAAGTTGGAAGCATACTGAATTACAATAGTAATGGAAACATGTTGGTTTGGGGATTAAAATCTAAATTAGAACATACCATTGAAGTGAAGAAAGCATTAACACAAACAGGAAAGTAGGAGATGCACAATTGTTAGCCTTGGCTTGTAGCCGGCTAACTTAGAATAGTAGTAGTTAGCACAGAAGAGAGAGTGTGTGTCTGTGTATGAATAGAGTATTAACCAGTGATTGTTGGACTGAATATCAATCAGTACCCAATTAGTACAAGTATCCCTATAATCAAGGGAGTGATTCACACAATGAGTATTAAATAAGGAAAGGACCATATATAACTTAGAGGAATATAAGAACAGTGTATGTATAACAGGCAATTAGGTATCCCTTAATTGAAGGGGTTAAACTCAAACGACTAGTAGGTAAAATAACAATTAAGGAAAGTTTTTTTGCCTGTAACATATACGGAAACAATTTCACCCCAATTCAAGAATACAATTGAGACTAGGTTCCTAAGATAACACTTAAGGAAATAGTCATCAATTAAAAGTTAATAAATTGTGTAACAAGGTAAGAAAACAAAGTTGGAAGTCAGTAAGTACATCTCATAAGAAATCAGTAGGGCTTTTCAGATCTCCAGGAATCAGGGGTGCAAACAAGGTAAATTTGCAGAGAGTTAGGTATTCGGACAGGAACAAAATCACTTAGGCAAATAATAGCCAAGAAAAAGTATAGAAAGGTAAAGAATCACGTAGAATCATAGATTCGAGGCTAGAACACATTTAAACAAACAATGGGAATCAGAGAGTTAAAACCCTAGTCACTATAGTATCAAAATCAAATAGCTTTAGAGACAAAGCAGTAACATTGAACATAATATACGCAAAGAGAACATACTTAGGGACCTTAATAAGCAAAACCAGGGTAAAATCACAGAAAGCTTAAACATTTGTGAGAAATAAGAGTTCATGCATTTAAACAAACATATCGGTTAAAGACAGACTCAGAATTAGGGAAAAACCTAGGGTTTTCAGCACTGTAAGTCAAAAAATGAATAGATAACTCTGAGTAAATCGTTGAATCATAGAAAAAATCATAGAATGCTATTAAAATTGAAGCAAAATCGTTTTTGGAAGAGGGGTGATGAAACCCTAATATTGAGATGAATGATCTCTTATAATAGGAAGGTTTTCAAAGAAAACATGTAAAAAGCTTCATGATATACACAGATCTAAGACAGATCTAAAAGAAATCATAAAAATACCAGGAGTTAGGGTTTCAGAGAGCCCAAAGAGAGAGAGAGAGAGAGAGTTGGTATAAAAAATACCTGATCTAGCCGAAAACTAGGAAAATCTTCCTGGAATCGAGCCATGAAGGCCTGAGATAGGCCAAGGTGTGAGGGAGTGGACCCTGATCTCTTGAAGACCTTAGAGACAACAACACCGGTGAGAATGAGCCTTGAGAGGCCTGAGGATGTTGAGGATTTCATGGTTTCCGGCTAAGAGGCGGCCGAAGAAAAAGAACATACCTCATCGGACGTGGAGAGACCAGAGGTCTCTAGAGAGAACTAGAGAGATAGAGAGAGAGAGTAAAGAGATGTGGGACCGAGTGAAAATGGGGGGTCGATGGGGGTAGGTCTAGGTTGAATTATGGAAGGTGGGATATGGGCCGTTGATAAAAAATAATTAATGGCCATGATTAGCCAAAGGTTTGGGTCGGGCATGTGAGGTATTTAGCTTATGTTTATTGGGCTGGTTTTAAAAGGGGTATTGGGCTGGTAAATTTAGGCTAAAATTAAAAGTAAAAAGGTTGTTTGTGAAATACCCTAAACAACTGACTAAAATAATTTATAAACTAATTACTAATTATAATGGACTAATTTTGATTGAAATGATGCAAAAATGTATGTATATGGGCTATATTTAAAAAGTTATTGTAATTATAGCCAAAAAGTGCCAATTGGCTATTTATGAAATAATTTTTGACTTAATAAATGGTAATATTAAATCAAGAGATGTTTGAAATCATTTGTGATGGTATTTCAGAATTATTAATTAGAAAAAAATACTAGGTAAATTAATTAGAAAATGTAGAAATTGTGGGAAAATATCAATTGAAACTAATGCATGATTTCGAAATCATATATGCATTTTAAAACTATTTGGGAAAAAAATGGGTATCAACAAGAGTTATGCGGATCGGAAGGTCCGGGATGTGTCTTTCATGGTTGGGGAGAAGGTGTTTCTGAAGGTGTCATCCATGAAGGGTGTTATGAGGTTCAGGAATAGGGGGAAAGTGAGTCCCACATTCATTGGGCCATTTGAGGTGCTTCAGAGGATTGGGTAGGTGGATTATAGACTTGCCTTGCCTCCCATCTTATCGAGTATTCATCCGGTGTTCCATGTTTCGATGCTACGGAAGTATGTTGGTGACCCGTCTCATGTTCTGGAATTCAGCACGGTTCAGCTCGAGGGTGATATCTCATATGACATAGAGCCAGTGGCTATTTTTGGTCGTCAGGTCAGAAAGTTGTGGTCTAAGGATATAACTTTAGTGAAGATTCAATGGAGGGAACAACCGGTGGAGGATTCCATCTGGGAGATCGAGCGGGAGATGCGGAGCAGATATCATCACTTATTCGAGACTCCAGGTATGTTTCTAGACCCGTTCGAGGATGAATGTTTGTTTAAGAGGGGGAGGATGTAACGACCTAGCCGGTCGTTCTGTGAAATTAGCCCCGTTTTCCTTGTTTATGCTTTATCATATGTTGCTTAGCCTATTTATGTTGTTTTGGGTCGGTTGGTTCGGGTTCGGACTGGTCGTGGTGAGAATTGAGACACTTAGTCTCTTAAATTAGCTTAATAGTTGAAAAAGTCAACTGGGAGTTGACATATTAGTAAAGGACCTTGGAATGCAGAATTTATGGCTCGGATAGCTTTGTTAGGTGATTTGGGACTTAGGTGTATGTTTGGAATGATGTTTTGATGTACGGTATAGAATTAGGCTTGAATTGGCGAAAGTTAGTTTTTGGCGATTTCTGGTCGACAGTGAAAAATAGGCTATCGGATTCGGAATGGAATTTCGATAGTTGAGTTGAAGCAGGTTCATAATGTCATTTTGGATATGTGTGCAAATTTTCAGGTAAATCGGATGTGTTTTGGTTGGTGTCGACATCAGTTTGTGGTTTGATCTTCGATTCATAGATGTGGTGATCTCGTATGTGTTTGGAGGCTTTGGATAGGTCCCAATATTATTTAGGGTTTTATTGGTATAATTGGACGATGTCTCGGGTGGCGCGGGTGAGTTTCGGACTACCCGAAGATTGTTTGAGGGTACGGATTTTTTGTAGGTGTCTAGTGTGCTTCGTGATCAAAGAGAAGGTCTCACGATTACAAAGGTTTATTCTGAGGTAGCTGTGTTTTCCTCTTCGCGTTCGCGGATTGAGAATCACATTTGTGATGTGCATGGTGGGTGGCATTTGCATCCACACTGTAGTGGTCGCGCTTGTGGAGCTTGGGACGCAGACATGGAGTTAGTCTTTGCAATCGCGGGCTAGGGGATGCATTCTATCACAACCAAAAATCCCAACCCATCGTAATGGCGTCTAACACATTTGCTCAGCAAGTTGAACTGTAATGACCGGACCGGTCGTTCCGTGAGATTATCCCCGTTTCCCCCATTTATGCTTTATCATATGTTGCTTAGCCTATTTATGTTGTTTTGGGTCGGTTGGTTCGGGTTCGGACTGGTCGTGGTGAGAATTGAGACACTTAGTCTCTTAAATTAGCTTAATAGTTGAAAAAGTCAACTGGGAGTTGACATATTAGTAAACGACCTTGGAATGCAGATTTTATGGCTCGGATAGCTTTGTTAGGTGATTTGGGACTTAGGTGTATGTTCGGAATGAGGTTTTGATGTACGGTATAGAATTAGGCTTGAATTGGCGAAAGTTAGTTTTTGGCGATTTCTGGTCGATAGTGAAAAATAGGCTCTCGGAGTCGGAATGGAATTTCGATAGTTGAGTTGAAGTAGGTTCATAATGTCATTTTGGATATGTGTGCAAATTTTCAGGTCAATCGGATGTGTTTTGGTTGGTGTCGACATCATTCACGAAATTTAGAAGTTTCAAAGTTCATAGGTTTGAATTTGATTTAATTTTGGTGTTTTTGTGTTGTTTTTGGTGTTTCCAAGGCTCGACTAAGTTTCAATGATGCTATGGGGTGTGTTGGTATGTTTGGTTGGGGCCCCGAGGGGCTCGGGATTGATTTTCGATGGTTGGCGGAGGTTTGAACTTAGGAAATTTGCAGCAAATAGCTGCTGGTGTTAATCTACTAGTGTGGCCGCAGAGGATGGACAACCGCAGGTGCGAAGGACCCAAAGGTGTGAAGAATTGGACACACCTGCGAAGCAGCAAGTGCGGAAAATGGATCATAGGTGCGAGAATTGGACTGTTAGTGGGATTTCGCAGGTACGCACCCGGGTCCGCAGGTGCGGATTAGCTGGGCAGAATAGTATAAAATGGTGCCTCCGTGAATATTTTGGCGTTTTCTCCATTGTTGCATGCAGATTTAGCTGAGTTGAGAGCAAATTGAAGAGGGAAATCGAAGGTCTTCAGTGGAGGTAAGTTCCCGGACTATAAAACTCGTTTCTATGCTATTTTGTTCGGATTAGGCTTGTAATTTGAAGAATTAAAGTAGAAAAAGTTTTGAAAAATGGGAGGAGGTTTGGAAAAATTCTTTTGGCGATTTGGGTAGGCAATTGTGGTCAAATTGTGGTGTTCTTGGTATGTGTAGAATTGTGGGAGGACGAAGTTTCTAGTGATGTAAATCTTATCGAATTCCGAGACGCGGGCCTGGGGCTCGAGTTTGGCCGAATTTCAAGAATTTTGTATAAATTGATAGTTTTCGATTGGGTTGTGTTCTTTTAGCGTATATTGATGATGTTAATCTAGTTTTGGTTAGATTCGGAGAAATCGAGTATCACGGATTAGTATTGTGGCCCGGTAGAGGTAAGTAATGGTTATAAATCTTGTCCTAAGGGTATGAAACCCCGAACTTCATATTTCTAACTGTTTTTAGAGTGACGCACTATATTTCTCACTGATTTTTGGATTGGACTTCGTCCTCTCCACGACAACTATTGAGTTGCGTATTTTACTCTAAATCATATATTAAATTGTGTTCTAAAGATTATTTCTATATTTGGGCCATAAGCCATGTTTGGGGCCTCGTGCCGACTTGTTTAGACCCCTTGGGGGATTTTTAGTGGTATTTCCTCACTATTGATTTATGATTTACACTCAGTCATGTTGTGCTTAACTATTTTTTAAACTCAGCCTTATTTACACTATTTTAAGATATAAAATAATATTTTGGGTCGAGTACTCTGTTTTACTTATACGCCCGAGGGGCTTTTGAGAGGTTTTGACTGAGTGAGGCCGAGGGCCTGATTGTGAGGATATGATATGCCACGAGGTGGCTTGATATTAGTGCTTAGGATGAAGGAGCCCCTCCGGAGTCTGTACACATCCCAGTGAGCGCAGGTACCTACTGAGTGTTAAGTGTTGAGTGCTGAGTGATGAGTGATTGGGAGGCATGAGTGACTTTGAGGTTGCCCGAGGAGCTGATACTGAGTGGCTGTGAGGTGTTGAGTGATGTTCTACCCAAGGGGCGATTTATGATTCATGTTTTCGCCCGAGGGGCTACTTATGATTTATTTCATTTTTACATTATTCCTTCAGTTATTTTCATTTCTAAAATTGTTGGAAAACATAATTTTCAAAGGATTTCCTGAAGTTGGTTTTAAGGCATGATGATGTCATATATCTATGTAGAAACTGTTGGAAAGAAAGGCTATGTATATTGTGAACTGATGATATTGATTTTTATGTATTTCGTGCCGCTTAGAATTGATTTATTTTCATTACTATTGAGTTCGAGTACTCAGATTACTCCCTGTACCCCTGTGTACAGATTCAGGTGCAGATACCGAGCATTAACCATCTATTTCGTTCGGAGCCGGAGTTCAGGATATAGAGGTAGCTGTTCAGCATCCACATCATCTATATTTTTCCCTTCTTTTGTTGTATCTAGCTATTCGTTCGGAGATTTTGTAATATAATAGTAGACTTGTTGGTATATTTCTTAGATACTCATGACCTGTTGACTTCGGATTTTTGGGGATGGTTTAGACTATTTAGCTGTTTATTCTGCCTAATTTCTATATACTTTATAAAATGTTGAAATTGGTTGGGATTTTAGAAAGATACTGTAATTATGTGATTGTTGGCTAGCCTAGTTCCACGATATGCGCTATCACGGTCGGTTTAGGATTTGGGGTCGTGATAGTGGAGCCACCATAATTCACAAGGCTTGCTTTACATTGGAAAAAAAAGACGAAGGGCAAAGCATTGATTGAAGAGAAGGGCAAATGAGACAAAGGTCAAAGCATTGACTGAAGAGGGGGGCAAAGACACCTTTGCCTTTGACTCCTTTTCTTAGTCTCTATTAGAAACGAAAATACCCATAATGCAAGTAATAACAAACTTACATCAAGAGTAATGAGGCTAGTCTCCGCCGCTCCCCCTGAATGAAGAAGTATTTGGGGGCCCTTCCCGCGTATGTGCCTTTCTTTATATTCTTGCTATTTTTGAATTACCAATTTTTTTCCTTGAAACCCCCAATCCTCTCTCTCACTCTCTCTCTCTCAGCTACTAACGGGCTTCTTTGATATGGAAATGCCTTTTGGACACCCTATTTTTCAGCGAAGTATGAACACACAATAAGACTGGTGATTCATCGATACCTAGGTTTAGGGGGTAGTTCATCATGAGCTGTTATATAGCAGTGATGTTCCCTTAGACATAGTCCTTTTAGACAGTGGCCGCCACTAGGTCATCAATGATTTGCATCTGCAAGAATGAAGGACAGAGATTGGAAAACTAAAAGTAAAATTATGGTAAAGTAGCAAAGTTCAGAGGAGCATCTTCCTAAGTTGGGGTGCTTATAAACCTCTCTTCACTTTCTGGTGGACATGACTTGCAAGTCTCGTATGGTGGCATCCTTCAGTAGGAGCTACACTACAATACAAAATTCATCCATACTTGTCCTTATTAATAGGTGGGACAAAGAAAGCTCTACTTAAAGTATTCTAATTGTTGTGAAAATTACTGAATGAATCTATTTCATTCTAATTCGATCTATGAATAAAAAAACCACGCTTTGTGCCTCCCACGCCCTCTCTTTTAATTGAGTTTATCACCTCCCTTCGCTAGTTAGAGTAGCGTTCTTCTCAAAAAGAAGCAAAGACAACTTGAAGAGGGAAAGACCATAGAGGGAAATAGAAATAAGGGGGAAATAAATCCTAACCCTCCTAAATAGATTCCAAGGTTCAAGGGTGGTTACACCATATTTCAACATCAAATGTTAGATATGGTGAGGAACAACACTTCTATGATGTTGTTATGATGTTGAGAGTTTTTGTGAGATAACCGTAGCTTGAATTAAAGCTTGTGGGTGCTGTATAAAGTACTTTGATCACTTCTCTTGTTGTGCTTAAGATTTTACAAGTGTTGGATAGGTTGTTGGGATAATAAGAAGTATAAGGTAGCATGAGGAAGTTGATTGTTGCATTACTTGTGTTGTTGGACTGTTAGGGGCTAAGATGATATTATAAATGGTTAGTCCAAGTTATATATGCATTCCTGGTATTGTTATGATTATGGTGAGGTAAGGAATTCGGGGGAGGTCTGCAAAAGTTTCCCAAAAATGAGCTTGTTGCTTGATATGATACTTGTTGCCTTAGAGTTAAACTTGATATTGAAATTCTTGTTGTTATACATTTGTTGGATTGTTTTTAGGCTATGTATAAGGCTTCATATGGCTGGAAATTAAAGGAAATATCTCATTTATGTTGATGTTGTTGTTATTATGATTTTTTATGCGTTGGTTGCGTAGACGACGTTATGAAATAAAAGAAGGAATAGCCACACGAATTTCTTAAAAGTTGTTTGTGATATGGTAGCTCTTGTTGGTTGATTATTGTTGTTATTATAGATGAACAAAAGGTGTGAAAATTAAATTAATATGTTTCTTAACTTGCTGGGTGTGTTTTCAAGTTGATGTTACGGTAACACTTGTTTAATAGATTTGTTCTATAAAATAAGTTATATTACGGACTATTTGGATTGGAATTGTTGAAGCAGGAAGGCGAAGGTATGTTAAGGCTAAACCTTTCCTTCATCTTGGCATGATCTTGTAATTAAACGTGTTTGATAACGAGACATAAAGAGAATTTTATACTCATAAAACTATGTACATTACCCTAGTCACATAATTTACAGTATTCTTCCTTATTGGGACTTAATATTCATGTAAGTATTGTCTTTTTCAGTTAAGGGAGCAGAGGGTCTATATAGATACCAAGCCTAGTATGGCTGAGTGCCTATGAGCGAGCCTACTTCGGTCGAGAACTTACCCGTGCCGAGCCTTATAAGGTCGTATAGCTATTTTACTTACTACATTGAGTGATTTGAATCTGTATCAGTGGGTAAGAATATCTTCAGATCATCTTTGACTCCTAATTACTTTCAGATATTACATTATCAGCTCAATTTCAAATTAAATTATTTCAGTTGTCTTACATGCTTAGTATATTATTTAGCCTCCCTTCTCTTGGGGATGTTGTATTTCATGCCTGCATCGTCAGATAAAAAGACGGGTAGAACTCTTCAATAGTTTCTGTCCGAGTTCAGCTTGATCGGTAACCTCCAAGTCAGTCGGAGTTTCCATGTCTAGAGTTATGAGTACATATTTTTTGTGTGTGTGTGTGTGTATATACATATATGGGTAGGTCGGGCCCCTGTCCCTACTACAGTACAACTATCAGTAGAGGCTTGTAGACATATCCAATCAGTGAGAATGGTATATTGGCCTTGTAGGTCTTGTATGTATATTTTTTGGTTCGTCAACTATAGTATTTATGAAAGCCTTGTTGGCCTAGATTTATACAGATGTTTTATTCGAGCTAACCTCCATTCAATTTTATATTTTATTTTTAAAATTATCATGCATTATGGCATTGTCGGTCAATGTACCACATTGTATGTTCAGAGCCCCTCAGTATTATTAGGTTGGTACGGTCGGTCAAGTGAGGTACCGGGTTTCGGTCTCGCCTCCTCAGGTTTGGAGTGTGACAGGATCCAATCGGATTCTAACATGAATTTTGCAAAATTAATTCTTGTTGATGGTGGAAGATAAAGGCTTGGTTACATTCTTTTTTATTAAACCTTTTGACTATTTTGATTCTTATTTACAGGTTTGACATGGAATTTCCTAAAACCGTTGCTAAGCAGGAACTACTGCATAAAAGAAAATAAGATGATGATGGTCCATTGGTAAATAAGTTCAAGTATGGTATATAGAATTGGTTTATTTGAATTCTTGGGCTTTGTAGAACACCTAAGCTATTTTTGGATGTAATGGACTATACTCTTATTTCTTATGTTTGTGACTTTATTATTTTTTTTGGATGAAACTATTTTGATGTATATCAAGTCATTAATTGTAGTATATAAGTTTAAGTGCAAGAGTAATTTTCTTTCTTATGAAATTGAGAATCACATAGATGATTATATATTCCAAATTGGTGAAAAGATTCATGAAATGTATGAGAACATGCTTTCAAATGAGTTAAATATTCCTTCTTCTATTATTCAAGTGTCTCTTATTAAACTATTTGCTACTAATAAAGATGATATACACGATTATTGTGTTGCTAGTGATCACTCTTTCGTGAACATATATTTGGCTCTTTTTATGGCAGTTTGAACAATTGTGTAGAATCCACCGATGTTGGAAATATTATTGAGAAAAGTTATAATCATGAGTTTGAATGTATTAAAATTTTTATTTTGGAATTTGTGGGTTCTTTGAACCTTCTTGAGAGTCATATGCTTCGTTGAATAGCTTACATGTAGAAGAATCCATGTATTTGCAATTGATGATACTTGGCTATATCACAAAAATGTCTTATTTGATACATGTGATAGAGATGCTTGTGTTAAATGGATGGTGGTCAATCTTTTGTAATGTGTTGTCATGCGCATTATTCGACTACCTTATTGACAAGATCAAATTGCAAGTTTCATTGCATAGCGCATCCAAGAGAGGTTTTTATTGTACTAATCTGAGTAGGCAAAAATTTTATTAGGATGTTTATGTCTGTATGATTTATATGGGAGTATTTACACCTATCACACTTAATTGGGTTAAGCGGACACATGGTCACTATCTTATTTTGTTACTACCATTTTCGCTTCTAGGTAGTTAATGTCATTTCCTAATGCTTGTATTCTTTATTATGCGAAGTTTAAATTCCAGGATGAATTTTCTTCAAGAAGAGGGGAATGATAGCATCCCAGGAAGCTCAACTATATTTAAAGATAAGGATGAAGATTTGGAATCTCAAAGAGGTTCTTCAACAAGATCTCAAGCTAAAGACTTAAAAACAAGGTTATTGGACTTCAACAGCAAATAAGAAGTTGTTAATAGGGAGGAAGATCTCAAGGATATAGAATATGAATCGGCAAGATGCCAAAATTATTTTATGGCCCAAATTCATATCTAAAAAGAGGTAGATTGGAACCCCAAGAGACATACTTTGAAGAAGATCCAAATCAGTCCACTTCTGGACCAATTTTGCAGCTAAATTATGTCCAAATATGCAGCCAAATAAGTCCTACATAAATCCATGTTTTTACAACTTAGAAGGGACTTACTTTCTGCCCTAGAAGGGTATAATAGGCGTGCTAGAATTTAAGTGCAAGTTAGTGCTAATTTTCGAGACCCTATCCAAGATTGGTTTGGGACTTTAAAAATCCTTTTCTAGATTGGCTTTAGCTTATTTCCATATATTTTTGTACTATTTATTGCTTTCCTAGTTAGTGAAGGTTATGTTTTCCTTTTTATAGAATTGTTGGAGTTACTTTCCAAGATTGACTGAGTTTTTATTTCCTAATTTTTTTCTTTCTCTAAGATAGTTGAACTTGTTGTCCAACGTAGTTTAAGACTTTATTTCCTTTTTTTTTGGGCCTTAATTTCCCTCCTACCTATATGAGGGTGCCTTCTTTGTTTTAGACTTAATTTACTGCTGACTATTATCAATAAAATTTATGAGATTCTTCTTGCACTCTTGTATATGGCTGCTCTTCTTCAATCGTTAAGACTCAACTTAAGGTGGTAAGATGAATACTTCAAAATCTTAGATCGCTTTTAGGTATTCAAGAAATGTGTTAGGTTGAGGCTTATTGTTGCTCTTATTATTTTAAAGTGTCAGGTTTCATAGGTTATCTCTTATTTTTAATCACCAAAGACGATTAGTTCTTCGTTAGCTAATTATTGTTGTTATGATTCCATTTCAAGAATAGACTTCTTGAATTCAATCTACCTGTAATTTTTGTCTTCTTTTTTATTTCTTTATTTTTCTTAGCTCCCGCACATTTCTTATTTTTTTGTTTCCTTTAGTAATTCTTGGACCTATCGTGTTTCTATCAAACACAGGGGTTGTAATCAAATCAACCTTGAGCTTCTAATAGCTCTCCTCACGCTCATCGGGCCATATAAAAGGAACTCATTTATGAGTCAAATTAATCAATGGAGCTACAATAGATAAAAAAAACCCTCTATATAATGATGATAGTATCCTGCTAATCCAAGGAACATCCTGATATCTATAGTTGTAGCTAGTCCAGGTAAATTTTGAACCGCCACAATTATTTTTTGGTAAACTTCAATACCATCATTAGAAACCACGCAACCTAAGAATGCAACTCAATCCAACCAAAACTCGCACTCAGAAAACATAGCATAAAAATGCTTCTCTTTTAAGGTTTGAAGCACAATCCTCAAATGATGGTCATTATCCTCCTTACTACAAGAGTAACAAGGTTGTCATCAATGAAAAACAATCACAATGCCTACTCCCAAGATAGCAGCTTGGGTAATAAGGAAGATAATGGATAGCAGGGAAGTGATACTGATGCACTCACAACTCCAAGGGACCATGCAGGAAAGGCTAAAAAGTCTGTGCAAGAATGGCAAGTTTCAGATCAAGCAGATGTACATAAAGATGATCATAGAGTATTGCAAAGTTGAATGGAAAGGCTTAATGTTACATACAAGCGTGCATCCGAGGTACATTTTCATACTATGGCTTGAAATGCAGATGAGGTTAGAAATAGCTGATAGATTGATGAATTTTGGCCTTTATGTGCCAACTGAATGCATATTCTGTAGGCAAACTATAGAAACATTTAGCCACTTATTCTCTGAGTGTCCAAAAACAAAGAGTTTATGGTCTAAAATGTGTTTATGGTTGGTGTCACAGACGCGTTTTATGTCACTCCAAAATAGCCTGCGTGGCAGCCAAGTCTCACACTTGACTTAAGCCTGCTCTAACACTTAGCCAAAATTCCAGCAACTTTGGACTTAGATTATTTTTAGGCAACTTCAACGTAGTAAGTTTAAATACTGATTTAGGCAACGAAAATATGACTAAGGCAACAAAAATTTAAAGGGAACACAAGGAACAATATACAGGAAAAATCATTTCCAACTTTGTATTTAACTCGATCATACAAAGAAACTCAACTCGAAGTACATCTGCGTACAAAGGAAGATCACTCATGACCCTCACAAGACTACTCTTAGCCTTAAACGTTTTCACTCTTGAAAACTAGACTTAGGGCTCTTTCCTAACTCAATTGTGCACTCATACACGTTTTTCTCCCTTCCCACAAAAGCATAAGGGTGCTTCCCGTTTATAACAACATGGGACAGTCCACTTTGCCCCCTTTTTAGGCTTAGACACTTGCCCACTCAGCCTACTACTTTAGCCTAGTGTAATTGACAACCCCCAACTACTAGGATCTGGTAAATCATGCTAAATAATAGCGAGATCATGGCCCAAAAACGTGCATCCACTGCTGTCATCAGTTTAGCAAAGCTCAACTACTGCCCATGTGCACAACATGTGCCGGTAACCGCCCTTGACTTGGTCAATCTGAAGTTTGCTGCCCATTTTCGTGCCTTGTCTTTAACTAGGCGCCAATGCCGTGTACTTAGCTGCATTGTAACCACAATCTTCTCATGCCATTGCCCATGAACTTGGCCTGTTTTGCCGAAACTCAATGCCATGCCAAATCTGGACGCACACTGCCTTCCCGTTGCACTTTGGCCTGCCTTTACCACTTCGTTTTTTCCTTGCCTTGGCATGAATGCCTTATTCCTTGATGACTTTCTCATGATCAAGTTTCACCCTCAGTCCTCAACTCATTGTCAAGCCCTTGCCAAGCTTCCTCGCCTCCGTGAAAGCCTTGGTCATCACTTGCCCGTTTCCCATTTTTTCCTTGGTGCTGCTCATGAACCTTAGCTTGGAAACACTCTTGCTGCCCTATGACAACACTCTTGTTGTCAAGTCGAGCTCAATTGGTGGAGGTCTAACAAACCACCCACACCCTTTGAAACTCGACGTCCTCGTCGAGGTTAGCTCAATTTATGAGTTCTAAGGGGTTGACAAGCAACGCCGCTTGACCCCCTTTCTCTTCAGTCACAATTGCATTCACTCCAGCCACGTTATTTTCGTTGGTCATTGCCTCTAATGCAGCCTACTTATCCGCGGCAGTCATAGCATTCAACACTGCCTTCTTTGGACAGTCCTTTGCTCGGTGTGGCCCATCACAAATGTAACAGCCACCAAATTTTCTGCCCTGCTCCTGGTATTTTAAAGTTCCAACCTCTTGCTTTCCCTTCCCCCTTTCTTCATTAGAATTTTTATTTTCACCTTTCTTCCACTCTTTTGCCTTATCTTTCCTTCCCTAGTTAGACTTTGAAGCAGAAGTCTCTAATCACCCAAAGCATCCGTTGCAGCCACATCACTAGCGAGGTTTTGAATATTCTGCCTTCGTAACCCAAGTTGTGCCCATTGTTGCAGCCCACTCATGAAGTTGTGCAACTTGTCTTCTTCCGACATATTGCTAATGCTCAACATCAAAGAAGTGAATTCTTTGACATATGCTCTAACTGATTCGGTTTGCCTCAACTTTTTCAGTTTTTCCCTAGCAATCCAAGACGTATTGCTAGGAAGGAATTGATCCTTCAATTCCTTTCAAAGCCGCTCCCACGACTCAATATTTGGTCTCCCCAAATTTTCATCTTCAGCCACATGGGTGCGCCACCATAACTTAGCATCGTCACTCAAATACATGCTAGTCAAGGTTACTTTCTCTTTCTCATCTTGCACACGAATAACATGAAAGTAATGCTCCATATCCCAAAAAAACTTCACGAATTCATGTGCACTCCTTTCACCACCAAATGCCTTAGGTTACAAGATCCTTACCTTGAGACAATCAGCACCACGTTGAGGAGCATCCTCACCCACAGCACGTCGCAATACCACTGTCTCGTTCCTTAGATCCGCATTCTCTTGACTTAGCTTTGCTAATTTTGCCTCAAGGTAGGCAAGCCTTGTCACGAGAGTTTGAATTTCTTCACCTTCGGGGACATTTCCCACCAGTGCCTCCTGTTTCGTTAGCCTTTCCCGCAGTTCAGTGTTACCACCGACCATGTTCTCATACAAGACAATGAAATCTGCCACTACCCGTCGTGCCTCCGTCACGAAATTTCTCTACTTTGATACAAGTTATCACAGGCGTGTATTATGTCACTTCAAAATAGCCTGCGCGGCAGCCAAGTCTCACAGTTGACTTAAGCCTGCTCCAATACTTAGCCAAAATTCTAGCAACTTTGGACTTAGTTTATTTTTAGGCAACTTCAACGTAGTAAGTTTAGATACTGATTTAGGCAATGAAAATACGACTAAGGAAACATAAATTTAAAGAGAACACAAGGCATAATATACAGGAAAAATCTTTCCCAACTTTGTATTTAACTCGAGCATACAAAGAAACTCAACTTTAAGTACATCCGCGTACAAAGGAAGATCACTCTTCACCCTCAGAAGACTACTCTTAGCCTAAAAATATTTAACTCTTGAAAACAAAACTTATTACACTTTCCTAACTCAATTGTGCACTCATACACGTTTTTCTCCCTTCCCACAAAAGCATAAGGGTGCTTCCCATTTATAACAACAGGGGAAAACCCACTTTGCCCCCTTTTTAGGCCAAGACACTTGCCCACTCAGCCCACTACTTTAGCCTAGTGTAGTTCACAACCCCCAACTACTAGGATCATGTAAATCATGCTAAATAATAGTGGGATCATCGCCAAAAAATGGTTAACCACTGCTGCCATCAGTTTAGCAAAGCTCAATTGCTGCCCATGTGCAGAGCATGTGCCGGTAACCGCCCTTGACTTGATCAATCTGAAGTTCGCTGGCCATTTTCGTGCCTTGGCTTGAATCAGGCGCCAATGTCATGTACTCAGCTGCGTTGTAGCCACAATTTTCCCATGCCATTGCCCACGAACATGGCCCATTTTTCTGCAACTCAATGCCATGCCAAATCTGGACGCACACTGCCTTCCCGTTGCACTTTGGCCTGCCTTTGCCACTTCATTTTTTCCTTACCTTGGGATCAATGCCTCATGCCTTAATGAATTTCTCATGATCAAGTTTCACCCTCAGCCCTCAACTCATTGTCAAGCCCTTGCCAAGCTTCCTCGCCTCCGTCAAAGCCTTGGCCATCACTTGCCCGTTTCCTATTTTTTCCTTGGTGCTGCTCATGAACCTTATCTTGGCAAAACTCTTGCTGCCCTATGACAAAACTCTTGTTGTCAAGTTGAGCTCAATTGGTGGAGGTCTAACAAACCACCCACACCCTTTGAAACTCAACGTCCTCGTCGAGGTTAGCTCAATTATTGAGTCCTAAGGGGTTGACAAGCAACGCCGCTTGACCTCCTTTCTCATCAGCCACAATTGCATTCACTCCAGCCACGTTATTGTCGTTGGTCATTGCCTCTAATGCAGCCCTCTTATCCGCGGCAGTCATAGCATTCAGCACTTCCTTCTTCGGACAGTCCTTTGCTCGGTGTGGCCCATCACAAATGTAACAGCCACCAAATTTTCTGCCCTGCTCCTTGTATTTTAAAGTTCCAACCTCTTCCTTTCTCTTCCCCTTTTCTTCATTAGCTTTGTTATTTTCACATTTCTTCCACTCTTTTGCTTTATCTTTCCTTCCCTTGTTAGACTTTGAAACAGAAGTCTCCTCTCCCAAGTGAAAATCACCCAATGCATCCGTTGCAGCCACATCACTAGGAAGGTTTTGAATATTCTGCCTTTGTAACCCAAGTTGTGCCCATTGTTGCAGCCCGCTCATGAAGTTGTGCAACTTGTCTTCTTCCGACATATTTCTAATGCTCAACATCAAAGAAGTGAATTCTTTGACATATGCTCTAACTGATTCGGTTTGCCTCAACTTTTTCAGTTTTTCCCTAGAAATCCAAGACGTATTGCTAGGAAGGAATTGATCCTTCAATTCCTTTCAAAGCCGCTCCCACGACTCAATCTTTGGTCTGCCCAAACTTTCATCTTCAGCCACATGGGTGCGCCACCATAACTTAGCATCGTCACTCAAATACATGCTAGTCAAGATTACTTTCTCTTTCTCATTTTGCACACGAATAACATGAAAGTACTGCTCCATATCCCAAAGAAACTTCTCCAATTCACGTGCACTCCTTTCACCACCAAATGCCTTAGGTTCTGAAATCCTTACCTTGAGACGATCAACACCACATTAAGGAGCATCCTCGCCCACAACACGTCGCAATACCACTGTCTCGTTCCTTAGATCCGCATTCTCTTGACTTAGCTTTGCCAATTTTGCCTCGAGGTAGGAAAGCCTTGTCACGAGAGTTTGAATTTCTTCACCTTCGGGGACATTTCCCACCAGTGCCTCCTGTTTCGTTAGCCTTTCCCGCAGTTCGGTGTTACCACCATCCATGTTCTCAAACAAGACAATGAAATCTGCCACTGCTAGTCACGCCTACATCACGAACCTTCTCTACTTTGATACAAGTTATCACAGGCGTGTTTTATGTCACTCCAAAATAGCCTGCCACGGCAGCCAAGTCTCACACTTGACTTAAGCCTGCTCCAACACTTAGCCAAAATTCTAGCAACTTTGGACTTAGTTTATTTTTAGGCAACTTCAACATAGTAAGTTTAGATACTGATTTAGGCAACGAAAATACGACTAAGGAAACATAAATTTAACGAGAACACAAGGCATAATATACAGGAAAAATCTTTCCCAACTTTGTATTTAACTCGATCATACAAAGAAACTCAACTTTAAGTACATCCTCATACAAAGGAAGATCAATCTTCACCCTCAGAAGACTACTCTTAGCCTTAAAAAATTTAACTCTTGAAAACCAAACTTATGACTCTTTCCTAACTCAAGTTGTGCACTCATACACGTTTTTCTCCCTTGCCACAAAAGCATAAGGGTGCTTCCCATTTATAACAACAGGGGACAACCCACTTTGCCCGCTTTTTAGGCTAAGACACTTGCCCACTCAGCCCACTACTTTACCCTAGTGTAGATCACAACCCCAAACTACTAGGATCATGTAAATCATGCTAAATAATAGTGGGATCATGGCCAAAAAACGTGCAACCACTGCTGCCATCAGTTTAGCAAAGCTCAATTGCTGCCCATGTGCAGAGCATGTGCCGGTAACCGCCCTTAACTTGGTCAATCAAGAGTTTGCTGCCCATTTTCGTGCCTTGGCTTGAACCAGGCGCCAATGCCATGTACTCAGCTGCGTTGTTGCCACAATTTTCCCATTCCATTTCGCACGAGCATGTCCCGTTTTTCTGCAACTGAATGCCATGCGAAATCTGTTCGCACACTGCTTTCCCGTTGCACTTTGCCCTACCTTTTCCACTTCATTTTTTTCTTGCCTTGGCATCAATGCCTCATGCCTTGATGCCTTTGTCATGATCAAGTGTCAACCTCATCCCACAACTCATTGTCAAGCCCTTGCCATGCTGCCTCCCTCCGTCAAAGCCTTGGTCATCACTTGCCCGTTTCCCATATTTGCCTTGGTGCTGCTCATACACCTTAGCTTAGAAAGACTCTTGCGGTCCCATGACAACACTCTTGTTGTTAAGTCGAGCTCAATTGGAAGAGGTCTAATAGTTGGGATAGAAAAGAAGTATAGGATATTGAGACTGTGACGTGAAATGGATTAATAAAAAGGCAAAGTGTAGAGAAGGCATAAATGGCATCACATGCTGTGTTTTTGCCACGACAGTGACATTGATACAAAGAGAAAGAAATAAAGGCATATTTGAAGCCAATAAATATGACGAGCACTAGATTTTCAAAGAAATAGTACTACACGTTCATGTTCGAGGGAAGCATAACATGAAATGGAGAGTTCCATTGCAAAAGCTGGACTGGATTCCATGAAGATTGTATAGACAGTATAGAAAGACATATAAATGATAAAAATGACTACTTTGATAGTATAGGTAGTAGACACTTTCATTTACTTGTCATAGATAAATGATGTAAAGGGGTAGTAGTGAGTCAAACCTACTACTAGAACTCAACTTGTAATTTTATGCGAATCAATATAATGTAACATTAATCCAAAAAAAAATATTAACATAATCACAAAAGAGTGCAAATAAGGCTTGAGCACCCGGTTTATCAAATTTATGAATGATACTGGACCATTAGTCAACCCAAATAACATCACCAAAAAACACAAAATTATTATAACGAGTCCTAAAATCCATCTTAGGGATATCTGAAGCCTTAATGTTCACTTGATGATCGCCTGATATCAAGTCAATCTTAGAGAAAACCTTTAGAACCTTGAAGTTGATCAAATAAATCACCAATACGAAGCAATGAATACTTGTTATTGATTTTAACCTTGTTCATCTGCCGATAATCAATGTACATCCTCATAGTACAATCGTTATTCTTTACAAACAACACTCGGGGGTCTTGTTGGTGCTCCACCACTAGGGGCTAATGCACGTGCTTCAGTATGGGCTCTTTCCCTACCTCTCCCTTTGCCTCTACTTTATGTAGCGGTTGCAACCTGGGGTGTTGGCTCCTGTTTAGCTTCTGTTGACGCATAATTCTCACCATAGAAAGATACAGAAATAATAAAGTGAAGTTTCCTAACATGTTTCATACCTCTCGAAGATAAGTATAGGCGTCTCCATAGCGATCCACAACAAACTACCAGACATGGCCATGACTCGTAGAACCCTTGACCTAGAGCTCTTATAACAAATTTATCACAACCCAAAATTCTACCAATAATCATGAAGGTACCTAACCTTAATTTTCCTAGGTAAGATAACAATCAAATCAACCCAACCAAAAATAGCAAGATATAATAAGTTACTATAACATAGGTAGAGTATGGTAAATTTCAAAAGCAAAATACAAGCGGAAACCCAGTAGTACAAGTCATGAGCTTGTAGGATAAATACTATAAGTATCAAAATATAATAATATTATTTGAATCAATAAAAGTAGAAATAGATAAGAAGGGGACTTTATAAGTTTCAAAACAAGGACAATAACTCACCATGAAGTCTAATCTCGCAGAACAAGGATGGTAGCTCACCATGAAGTCTAATCTCGATGAAGTAGAGACGATATTTTTACCAAAGTATGATACTCACCTCCTCAACTTGGATAGTCATGAAATAATAAAAAAAATAACCAAGAATGACATATCAATAAGGTGCAAAATCAAAAATAGAATAAGCATGCTTCCCAAACAAGATAGCCACAACACAATACAATTTTCAAGTTCGCAAATGAAGATGATATGCACCAAGTAGTACTTAAATGGATGCTCTACAAGATCCTAGAATGATCATGCATGCTCAATACTCAATCATGATAAATTTCCACCATATCTCATGTACTCCAACATGATCCAGCATGTCCCATGTGCTTAAATCAATACACATATCATGTACGCCATAGGGCCCAATGTAACATGGGTAATCGCCTAACTCTGAAAGGACGGATCCATATTCAAGTGTCACACAAAAATCCACCATGCCAATGACATATCAAAATCACAATATTTGCATGAAAATATCCATCGGGTGATACCAATCTCAATCCGCTCAAATGTCCAAACGTGCCTCAATCATAACAATCCGTACCAATATCCCATCTCTAAGGATATATACATATTTTCAAGAAATAACCAATAAAATGCATAAGGACATAATCAATAAAGATGTGAATAAGTAGTTAAGACATAAAGTTGACTATGACCAAAATAAGGTATCCACATCACAAAATAGCCCATCATGCCCAAATAATATGTCGAATGATGAAACATGATTCTAGCATGATTAAAATAGGCTCATGCGGTCAAATAATCAAATAAAAATCATTAAGAACAAACAAACAAACAAGGCATAAAGAAGCCTAAAACTACCCCAAAAGTAATATAACCTTAGTTCACCTATATACGTTCGTCACCTTGCATATACGCCACTCCCAAATCACATAAACTGTAGAACATACGTCCAGTTTATTAAAAATTTTCCCTCTTAACAGGGTTAGACAAGAGACTTAGATCTTCTTAGAATCGCTTCAATCCTCAAATACCTATTTTCCTTTGCAAATATCCTCCAAACGATCTAGATTTATCAAAAAATACTTAATAGGGTAAAATAAAGTCATAGAAATCAATTTCTAAAATTAAACCTTTAATCATTAATTGTCACGACCCAAATTTTCCCCTGTTGAGTATCGTGATGGCACATTGTCCTAAGGACTAGGTAAGCCTAATATTCACGGAATAACAATAATAATAGTAAAATATAATATTTTTCTAAAATAAATAACTCTTTATACATTGTATATTCCCAAAACCTGGTAGTACAAGTCATAAGCTTTATAGAGTTTACTACAACTTCTAATTACAATTGTTTGGAAGTAAGAAAAACAGTGTAAATGCAAAATAGGAAGGTGACTCCGAAGCCTGCAAGCGCAATGACATGTTTAAATTGATTCTCCTAGGCAAGAGTCCGCCCAGCTACTAACGATCAATACCTGGATCTGCACAAAAATGTGCAGACAAGTATTATGAGCACACCACAGCGGTGCCCAGTAAGTATCAAGACTAACCTCGGTGAAGTAGTGACGAGGGCTAGTGAAGACACCCACTGGGCTAATAAATTGGTCAAGTATCAAAATATGAATAAAGGGAAAAACGATGTACATATAAAGGCTATGCAATATAGCTAACAACACAGTAAATTCTATAAAGAAGGAAAACAATAAGTATCAGCGGAAACCATGAAACAACACAAGATTGATTAGAACACAGACAAATCTAGAATGTAAATATACAACATGGACAGGTAATGACTCAACGACTGCAACCACTTCTAAATCAAATTTATAGTCATTTCCACGAGGTTCCGAACCTCGAACAAATCACCATTTATGGGTCCCAATAATCGAACCCTAACACTTGGCATCTTGCGCCCTCATTCGAGTACTCAATGCACAGACGACTCACATTCCAATTGGGTCATTTCCACCCGTATGGTATGTACACCAAGGGTATCTATACCTGACAACAACAACGAGGAGCTCTAAATCCGTTAATAGTACTTAACTGCGTGTATGCTTGTGCAGGTGTCCTAACATGATTCAACAACCAATAAGCATAAGGGAAGAAAAGGGCAACACATTCATTGTCATCTCACAAATTTCCACACGAATAAACTCACACAGTAAGTGTTCCAGTACACAATATCAACAACAAGGAATGTCCCCATGCCAACACAAGTATCACAAACAATCCCTGACATAGCCCACCTTGTCTCGCCACATGTGCAATAGTAAAGTATATGCCCACCTTGTTTCGCCACACGTGCATAAACATGTTCCCACCTTGTCTCGCCACATGCGCAAACCACATATACATATCTCGCCTTGTCATGCCGCATGTGCAATATCAATAGAAAACACGGCACGGCAGAAACCTCGTGCAAATCCCCATATCAACAAGCGCACGGCAGAAACCTCGTGCATCACCACAACAAGTACAACAACAACAATGGCAACATTTCAAGATACAATAAATACATCAACTCAATAACCTTCGATCAAAAGATAGGCAAAACTAGTTCACGAGAATTAAACATAATAAGGAAAGTTGGGCATATTAAGAATCACTCAACAAGGAAGGAAAATAGCATGTAACACTCGCACCTAATTACACGGGTTAACAACAAGAAATCAACACGAATCTGATAACTCTATTTACGGGCAAGTCAACTAAGGTATAGTCTATCTAAACATCCTTTAAGGTCAGTAGTTTTGAATGGTATTCACCAATTTCATTTAAGGACAAGCAACATGAAAATAATCATAACGTGAGTCAAGACCAAACCATTATATAATGAGATGAAGATAATAACAATTAGGGATAAACAGTTAAGAAGACATAGCATGATAGAAAAAGGAAATAAAATCTTCAAATAAGTCAATTAGGAGTCAAATAGACAATAAAAGTAAATCCAAAAGTAAGAAATTCTACATTTAACCAAAATAAAGATGAAACTAGAATTAGGAAATTCCATCATGCCAAAGACCATTCATACTCAGCGAATATAAGGACCTAAGATTCCAAAAGGGTCAAATTTCCACAAATAAGTCCGAGCACGCACTTGTCACCACGCGTACACGGACTACAATCAACATAGAAGACTCAAATCCTAAGGGTAATTCCCCCACACAAGGTTAGGCAAGATACTTACCTCAACCGCTCAAATCAAACTTGAAATCACGTTCTTGCCATAAAAATCCGACTCCAAATGGCATCTGATCAATTAAATAGCATTGTGTAAATAGTACTATAAGCAACTAGTTTAACTAATAAATTCGAAGCTAAGATGCGAAATTAGGAAAATCACCCATAAAGTACCCCGAGCCCACATCTCGAAATCGGGTAAAAATTTACAAATTATGAACACCCGCTCAATTATGAGAACACTCGAACAAAAATCATCAAAAACCAATGTTAAAATCTCACTCAAATCTCGGATTTTCAATTAGGGAACTTTTTCTCCCATTTCCAAACTTTTACTCTCAAACTCCTTGATAAAAATGAGGAAAACCACAATAGATTAATGAAATAAAACCAAATTCGAGTAAGAAATCGTTACCCACAAGATTCCTCTGAAAATCCGTCAAAGAATCCCCTTCTCCCGTGTTCCAAATCAACAATGGACTGAAAATGAACAACCCTCGATTCTGCTCATTAATTCTCTCACCTGCGGACATTTCTCGCACCTGCGCATTCCGCACCTGCGGAAATCACTAACTCTCACATTTTTGCACCTACACTTAGGCCTGGCTCCCAAATTCACTAGCACCTGCACCTCAGGCCTGGCTCCCCAATTCCGCAGCTGCGGGCTTCCCTTCCGCACCTGCGACCTCGCACCTGTAGCTACCCATCCGCAGGTGCGGAAAAATACCAGAACTCTAAAAACCAGCAGGTCAGCAAACTCTAAATTCCCAAAACAAATCCGTTAACCACCCGAAACACACCCGAGCCCCCCCGGAACCTCGTCCAAACATACCAACCATTCTTAATACCTTATCCAAAGTTAGTCGATCCTTCAAAACACATCACATAACATCAAAATCACCAATTATGCATGGATTCAAGTCTAAGAACGTAGGACATTTCCAAAATCTACAATCAATTTCGAAACACGTCAAAACTAGTTCGAATGACCACAAATTTTACACATAGGTCATAAATGACACTACGAACCTACAACCACTCCCAGAATTCCATTTTGAGCCCGATACCAAAATTTCACCTATCAACCAAAATGGCCAAAATTTTGGGTTTCGCCAATTCAAGCCTAAATCTACCACAGACCTCGAAAACACATTCCGGACGCGCTCCTCCGTCCAAAATCACCATACAAAGCTGCTGACATCATCCATAACTCGTTTTGGAGCCGTTTACATCAAAGTCAAATTCCGGTCAAAACATCACTATTTGAGTTTCCAAAATAATAGTCCTTCTTCCAATTCGACTCTGAATCATCCGGTAACTGAATCCAACCATGCACGCAGGTCGATGTAGACAATGTGAATCTGTTCAAGACCTTATTCCACCGAACGGAGCTTAAATTCTCAAAATGAGTGGTCGGATCGTTACATGAATCAAATGACAAAAAATAAACAAAAATAAATCTGGACCCACATGATCAACACCCGATTCTAGGAGTAGGTAATGTTGACCCATAATTTCACGAGTCTAAATATATGTTTAACTTCCAAATCGAGCCCAAATTAATGTTCAAAATTTCAAATTACGCTCTCTTAAATTGTGGACAAAAATCCCAAATTCAATTTAAATTCCTTATTTGAGATGTTTCAATCCATGGAGAATTAAGATATATGGTCAAATCCCACTAAAGAAATTTTACCCTTGAGATTTACCCTTGAGATTATATTGAAATCCCACTTCAAAATCTCCTCTAATTCTCCAAAATCCCAAAATGGTGAAAATAAGCTAAATTCTGAAAGTTTGGATATAATATATCTCTTCCAGAAATACATTTTTCAAATACAGCCTAAGCCTCATATTCGCGAAGCACAAAAGTCCATGGCCTGAAGCCCTTTTTGTTTCCCAAATGTGACAGGGTCCTCGCGGATGCGAAGGTCAACTACCTATCTTTTTTCGCGAAACAGATCATCTCTTCAAAAATGTGAAGGCCAAGGTCCCAATCCACTTCTTTCTTCACGAACGCGAGCCTCCTCTTCTGAAACGATGAACACCAGACACCAAAAAATCTGCAATATAATAAATGCTCAGGGTGAACCTAAACTCACCTGAGTGCCCCTCCCTCCCGGGACCCTGTCCAAACGTTCCAAAAAGTCCATAAACACTATTTGAACCTATTCAAGGTCTCAAATCACATATGGAATCATCACACCTATGAGTCAAAGTTCAAACCACATACTAAAATCTTAAGTTCATAAGCTTCTATATTTTCAAGAGAACGTTTGCATACTTAGGCGCCTCGGATTCCAACAAATCTTTTATACAAGTTCTATTCAGATACACAAACATATATATAGTCTCAAAACACTAGTCAGCGTATGTTAACATCAAATTCAACTATTGGCCAAACTTATGAACATCAAAATTCTTCAAATGCCAACTTTCGATAAATTATGTCGAATCCTCCTAGGAACCTCCAAAACTAAATCTGGACATACGCCCAGGTCAAAATTATCATACAAACCTATAAAAACTTTCAAATCCTAATTCCGTGATTGTTTATCTAAAACTCAAACCCTGGTTAATTCATACAACTTAAGGCTTCAAAAATAGAACTAAGTATTCCAACTCACTACCAAACCCCATGAAAACTAAACTACCTATCTTCGCAAGTCTTATAAAATCAAATGAACCTACAGAAAACATTAAATCAAGAAACTGAGTTCTAATACTTAGAACGACATGTCGAGTCATTACAATATAGCAAGTGAGTTTTTGTGCGGCGTTTGAATACGAATCATTCCCCTAGGGTAGCCCTCCCATGTTTCTCTCTGGGTGGCATACACACAGAGTTTGAGAGAAATTTATAAAATTTAGATTATAATGAGGGCCGTAAGGGTGGAAGTTCTAATTACTTAATAGATTCATTCATGTCATATCATGCATTTTACATGCTTTCGATGTATATAATATAAATATGCTAATTTATGCCTCATGCAACGACCCAACAGAACATTTTGAGCAATTACGTCAGGTTTTGCAGTTTGAGACCACGAGTAGCTTCACATAGTGTATTATGACTGCGTGCATCATCGGTTCGGGTTTCTGAGAGGTTCGAAAAGGATTTTAAAGAGTGGCTCTCATTTGAGAACTCGAAATTGAAAGAATCAACCAAGGTTTGATTTTGAGAATTTGACATTGGATTGGGGTTTCGATGGATTTGATAGGCTCAGATGGTAATTTTTTGTCTTAGACGTGTGTTTGAATTTGGATTTGGAGGTCCATAGGATAATTCAAAGTATTTTGGCCAACATTGGAAAGCTGAAGTTTTGGAAGGTTGAGAGCTTTGACCAACAATTGACTTTGGTGATATAATGGTCGAAATGCATTTCCGAGAGTTGGAACAGCTCTGTTGTGTCATTTGGGACTTCTCTCTAAAATTTGACGTCATTTTGGATTGATTTGATAGGTGTCGGCGCGAGTTTTGGAAGTTGGAAGATTTGAAAGTTCATTAGTTCGATTCATGGTGTGATTGGTAGTTTCGACGTTGTTTTATATGATTTGAGGACTCGAGCAGGTATGCATTATGTTTTGGAACTTGTTTTCATATTTCGACGTGGTCTCGGGGACCTCGGGTGTGTTTCGGATGGGCTACGAGATATTTCTCTATTTCTTGGATTGCTGGTTTGCTGGCGTGCCTATTGTTCTTCGTGATCGCGAACATGATGATGCGATCACGAAAGCTTCTATAGAGCTCAGGAATTTGTTCTTCGCGGACGCAATCTTGGGCATAAGTTCGTGAAGCTTTAGTTGTTCATTGTTCGTGTTCGCAACTGTATGTTCGCGTTCGCATAGTGGAGCTAGGAACTGGTGGACTTTTGATCATCACGTTCGCGATTGTCTGCACGCGATCGTGAAGCCTCTGGTAATTGTTCATCATGTTCGCAAGGTTTGTGCCATGAACGCGAAATTTTATTCTCACTGGAAACAATTTGTTCTTCGCGATCACGACGATTGTTCCGCAATCGCGTAAGAGGAATCACTGGGCAGAATATAAAAGTACTCTATTCCAAGGTTTAGCCATTTTGAACATTTTTGGAGTTCTAAAGCTCGCTTTTGAGGGATTCTTCATGGGTTTTCAAGAAAATCGTTGGGGTAAGTATTCTTCACCTAGAATTTATTATATTCCATTTTTCCATCTCTATTTTTATCTTATATTTAGTGGTTTGAGTTGAGGAAAAATAGGGATTTTTGAAGAAAACCCTTCAAAAGATAAAATGACGATTTGAGGGATGAATTGGTATCGGAATTTGATAATTTTGGTATGGTTGAACTCGTATCAGAATGGGTGTTCGGATTTTATGAAATTTTGTTAGATTCCGAGGTGCGGATTTGGGGGTCGACTTTTGAGTTGATTTTTTAGTTTCTGATAAAGATGGAAGCTTTATTATCCGGAATAGTTTATTATTAGTTTTATTTATGCTTTGAAGTTATATTGGTTAGATTTGAGCTGTTCTGAGATTATTTCACCCAAGAAGTTCATTTTAGACTAACGACCTATCTTCCCTGAGGTAAGTGTCTTGCCTATCTTTTTATGGAGGACACTATCCCTTAGGAATTGAGTAATTGTGCTATCTTGTTATGTGAAATCGTGTATTCAAGGTGATGAGTGGGTACACGGTTTATATGTGGTATTTGACCGGTTTAAATTGTATAGTGTCTCTCAATGCCTTTAATTGAATTGTCATAACATGTGATATCTCATTTTTAGTCAACTCTTACATGCTTTATTGGATGCTATTAGCACTTGTTGTACTTCTTACCCATTATTTGGCCCTTGTATGCCTTAGTTGAAGTTATTTTCTTCTTTATTATCTTGTTGCCTCTTAATTGCATACCTAGTTATCACATACCTTATCTGTCCTGTCATTTTTTGTAAAGTTTGTTGTATTCCTTCAATTTTTGCGTGGTTCATTTATTGTCGTGTACTGAAACCCTTGATTGTAGAAATTCTTGTAAATGGAGTTGTTGAATTGTTGATGTTCATTTAAATTATTGTACGGGGTATCAGGATGCATACCGCAACAGGTGAAATAAGAGAGGTGGTGAACTAAGGGAGGATATTTATATTGTGATATTGTTATTGTACGGTGAGATCCGGTTGCGCGCTGCAACATGTAAAATAAGAATGGATAGTAATGGTGAAATAAGGGTGAATTATGATATTAATATTGTACGGTGGGATCGGGTTGCGCGTCGTAACATATTTTGTTTATTGTCATGATATTGCTGTTGTACGGTGGGATCGGGTTGTACGCCGCAACAGGTGAAATAAGGGTAAATGGATATGGTGGAACAAGGGTGAATTATGATATTGACAATTACATTGTGGAATCGGGTTGCACGCTGCAACATATTCTGTGTTTTGTCATTGACTTATTGTCGTGCCATCATTTTCCTGAGTTCCTTTCCTAATAATACTGTTATTCTGGTGTGTTGATTTTCAAGGTGAATTTACTACGTTGAGTCACTACCTCATGCCTTGCTGAGTTGTTAGTAATATATTGATTTTAAATAACATAATTTATATCATGATACCTTGTGTGACTTTTAAGTTAAACCTCGCCGCTTATTTCGGTTTTACCCTTTTTAATAATTTTCATCTTTTACACAAATTGATTTCTCAACCTCATCTCCTTACCATGTCTTATGTTTTATTTTACTTAAAAATAAATTGTTATTATGTCATAATTTGATAAATTTCATATTAAATTCAGTATCGGATTTGAAGCAGTATTTTATTTGATAATGTTCTTTTGTTCACCTTAATGATTTCAAAAATAAACTCATTTATATCATTGATTCCCTACTTTATATAGAAGATGTAATTTTACTTTAGGATATAATAATAAAATCTCTTGAATATCCTAATTATTATTTGACACGGATATTATGTACCGAGTAGCACATAGATTTTGTCGTGCGAAGTGAGATGGAATGATGTGGGCACAAGGTTCCATATATGTTAAAGGTTTGGAAGCTGTGATTTAGGATATAAGGTTAAGGGAAATGGGATTTGTTAAATTGTGTATTAGAAATGATTTGAGTGGTTGAGTTGACATTGTTTCCCTACTTGATCATATTTATACTTCAGATGTACTCTAATTATGTTGTTGTTTAAAAATCTTGGTTATTTCTCGTTGCCATTCGTGTTCCCCTTATCCTTACTACTGTTTATAATCAGATTTCTCGTTGTCATTGGCATTACATTGATCTTCCTTCTTTGCTAGTTTTATATCATATTCTGCACAGGTTTTCATGTTCGGTAGGTGTCTTGACCTGGCCTCGTCACTACTGTACCGAGGTTAGGCTCGATACTTACTTGGTACTACTGTGGTGTACTCATTCTATACTTCTGCACATTTTAGTGTAGATCCAGGTACTTTGGTTTGAGTTGGGTTGAGCCTAAACATGGTGCTGCTGGAGACTTCAAGGTACACCTGCTGGGCATTCGTAGGCTCCGAAGTCACCTTCTATTGTATTTATTTCCATTGTTTCATATTAACCCGAAATAGTGATGTATTCATATATATAATTACTCCTACAATGGATTATGACTTGTACTAGCGGTTTTGGGTTATTGTATCATGTCAAGACTATTGGTTTATTTAGAAATTTCAGGTTCATGTTCATCAGTTGATTAGTATAATTTGTTATCTTTTTGGTATGTTGTCACGCCCCAAGCTCGAGGAGCGCGACCGGCGCTCAACTGAGTGAACCCGGCCGAGCAATCCTGGTAGACACATTCTACCCGACTCACTTACGATCAAGAGAAGACATGATTTCATCAATTAGACAATAGGAGGTCATACAAGTACATTACTAAGACAATTCATTAGGTACCTCATTGTTAAATTTAAGGTACATACACCTTACGATTTAGTGAGATAGAAATCCAAAGAACAACCCACACCCATATACAACGCACATCAATGTCTACGGAGCCTCTAAATAGATACAAAAGAAGATGCTACAAAAGTGCCAACAACCCCCAAAATACAAAGTGCATGCAGAACAAAGCGTACATGACCACAAAATGAAGTGGGGCTCACCAATTCAGCTGAGGAGAGTATACCGCTATCCCTGATCGATGTCGCCTGTTGTGGAACCACCTGTATCAATAAAAGATATAGTGTCGTGTCAAAGGGGACGTTAGTGCCATCGAATAGCACTAGTATGTATAGCTAAAATTCCTCTTTCAAAATAGAATGACCATATAAGAAAGGAAAATGGTAACTCAAATAAGAGGAAATTAAAGTACGTCAAGAAACTATAAAATGTCCCATAGATTTACATTTCAAGTTTTATTATACTTACCTCGCGCTGAACTTCCTTGGGATCAATTCGACCATATGACTATACGTGAGATATAAAATATAATGTAATCACAACAACTTGTATAAACAAGGGCAATGAAAAAAAACCACCTACTATTTGTGTTAACTAGGTATTTCCCCATACCATTTGGTCTTTTCTTACTATGTACATATGCGTTTCATGGACGGTTCATAGAACTTACATAATATACACTTATGCGTTTCATGGTTGTAACGACCCGATCGGTCGTTCTGAGAGTTTAGCCCTGTTTCCCCTATTTCTGCCTCATTATGTGTTGTTCAGCTCCTTTATGTTGTGTTGGAATGGTTGGCTCGTGTTTGGAGTGATTGTGGAGAGGCAGGAGATACTTAGTGTCTTAAGTTGGTGATTTAGTTAGAAAAGTCAACCGAAAGTAGACTTATAGGAAAATGATCTCGGAATGTGGTTTTGTGGCTCAGATAGCTTCATAAGGTTATTTGGGACCTAGGAGTGTGTTCAGAATGTCATTCGGAGGTCCGGAGTAGATTTAGGCTTGAATTAGCAAAATTGGATTTTTTGGCAAGTTCCGATCGGCATTGGAAAATTAGCTATCGGGGTCGGAATGGAATTCTGGATGTTGGGATAGGTTCGTACTGTCATTTGGGATGTGTGTGCAAAATTTCAGATTATCCGGATGTGGTTTGAGTGGTTTCGGCATCGTTGGCGAATTTCAGAAGTTTAGAAATCCTTAGGCTTGAATTATGGATCTATTTGGTGTTTCTATGTTGTTTTGGGTGTTCCGAGGGTTCGACTAAGTTCCGGAAATCATTTATGACTTGTGGGTACCATTGGTTGAGGTTCTGAGGGCCTCAGAATGAATTCGGATTGTTGTCAGATGAGTTTATGGCATTAGAGTGTGCTGGTGTGTTTCTGTTCTGTGATTTCGGCAGATGCGAACTTGTGGCCGCAGGTGCGGTCACCGCATGCGCAGAATTGTCATCGCAGGTATGACGTTTGGGCTAGTTGAGGTGCATCGGAGATGCGGAGATGTTACCTCACCTGCGAGCCCGCAGATGCGGCTCTTTGGACGCAGGTGCGGCCCTTTGGACGCAGGTGCGGAAAAAGGGAAATTAATGGGCGCCGCATATGCGCACCTGGGACCGGAGGTGCGACATAGAGGCCGCAGATGCGGCAATCGCTGGGCAGGTCATATAAATAGATGCCTTTGCGAGTTTTTCGCTTATTTCATCATATTTTCGTACGGGCTGAGGCTTTTGGGAGCAAATTGAAGAGGGATTTCCGCGGAAGTAAGTTTCTTGGACCTAAAACTCAATTCTATATCGATATTAGACTGATTAAGCATGGAATTAGTGGAATTTGATAGTATAAATTAGGGGTATAAGGCTTGGGAATTTGAGACTTAAAATTGAGAAATTGAGAAGTCATTTGTGGTTGGATTTTGATGCATTTTATATGTATAGACTCGTGAGAGCGTAAGGATTCTAATTTTGTGGTTTTTATCGGAATCTGAGATGTGTTCTCGAGGTTTGGGTTTGCCAATTTCGAAATCTTTTGGCATATATTGGTTATTTTCGAGTGGGCTTTGTTCCCTTAGAGTATTTTGATGATATGAATCTATTTTTGAATAGATTTGGGGCGTGCTGAGGCCGAGTCGAGGGGCAAAGGCATCGCGGAGTAGATTTTTGTCCGGTTTGAGGTAAGTAATGACTGTAGCTCTTGTGCTGAGGGTATGAAACCTCGTAATTCACATTGTATCACTGTTTTGGAGTGGCGCACGTGCTAGATGGCGAGTGTGTGGCGTACACAGTTGGGGGATTGTTACTCTGTCCGTCCCATGGAAACTATTAAGTTGCGTATTTGATTATGAATCTTATGATATTTCATGTTTCAAAGATTATTACTATGTTTTGGGAGAAATGTCGTATTTGGGCCTCGTGCCAAGTGCTTGGACCCCTTGGGGGCTTTTACTGATATTCCTCACTATGTTGACTTATGATTTACACTCAGCCATATTATGTATAACTGATTTCGAAACACAGTCTTATTTACACTATTTTGAGATGTAAAATGATATTTTGGGTCGAGTACCCCGTTTTACTGATAGCTCGGGTGGCTTTTTAAGAGATTTCTGACTGAGTGTGGCCGAGGGCCTATGTTGTGAGGATGCTATGGGATCGGGGTGCACGCCGGAGCATGTTACATTGATATAATATTTGAGAGGCCGAGCGCCTGAGTGATTATGCCCTGAGATGGCTTGATATTAGCGCTTGGGTTGTAGGAGCCCCTACAGAGTCTGTACACACCCCAGTGAGCGAAGGTACCTACTGAGTGCGAGTGCCGAGTGCCGGGTGACGTGATTGGGAGGCATGAGTGGTTGTGAGGTTGCCCGAGGGGCTGATTAGAGTGATTGGGGGTATGAGTGGTTGTGAGGTTGCCCGAGGGGCTGATTACAAGTGATTGTGAGGCATGCTGAGGGACTGATTCTGGGTTATGTTATGCCCGAGGGGCGGCTTATTATTCATGTTTCTGTTCAAGAGGCTACTTGTGAATTATGTCATTTTTACACTAAACCTCTGGAACAGTTTTATTGAAATTGCTGGAAATTTCACTTTCAAATGATTTTTACTGATATTGGCTTTAAGCGTCGTGATTTGTCATATCTACGATTTTTGAAAGAAAGACTGTACTTGTTGTGGATTTATGATGTATTGTTATGTATTTCGTATTTGTTAGACCTTATTTACTTTTATTACTTACTGAGTTGGCGTACTCACATTACTCGATGCACCTTGTGTGCAGATTCAGGTGCTAGGGCTGACTGAGAGTTGATTTACTGTACCATATATTCAAGGGGATTTGCGAGGTAGTTGCACGCGTCTGCGGGATCGTGGGGTTGTATTATTGTGTTCTTTCTACTATAGTGCTTATTTTCTAGACTTGTATTATCTTTAGATGCTCATGACCAGTGACTCCGGGATCGTGGGGTTGTATTTAACAATTCGGCGTTGCTTTATCTGTTTAAAAATGATTAAACGAAACTTTTATGGATTATCAGTTTAGTAATGATATAAATTAAAGACTCTTTATATTTTTAGTGTTAGTTTGGCTGGCCTAGTTCCACGATAGACGCCATCAAGACTAGTTTAGATTTGGGGACGTGACAAATTGGTATCAGTGCCTAGGTTCCATAGGACTCACCGGTCATGAGCAGGTTTAGTATAGTCTTGCGGATCGGTACGGAGACGTATGTACTTATCTTGGAGAGGCTGTAGAACCCTTAGGAAAAAAATATCATATCCTTGAATTCTTGTCGGGCGAACCCATCTATTCAGCTAAAAGCGTAACTCTTTAAATCCCTCTCAAGTATTCGAATACGCACGTGAGCGCTCTGTATCTACTATGTAACAACGGCTTGTGATTTCCATGAGTGAGGTGCGAAAGGTGATTTTAGCATGTTGATAATGGGCCAGTCTGGAGGAAGTTGGGTTTTGTCTATGGCTTGAGTGCTGAGATTTCCATTGTGTGAGCACATGCATTTGGGACTTATATGTCCGTTTGTGTCCTTATTGGTGGGATATTTGTGACTGGATGACTATGTGGCGAGTGTGATTCGATGGTGAGGTGTGTTTAGATTGTTTGATTGTGACAAAAGGATTGGATGGAGATGTAGCAAGAACTATTGAGTGTTTGACTTCTGTCTTGAGTTGGTACATGGCTTCAAGTTGTGATTGTATTGGAAGTCCTCTCATGTTGTTTAGTTGTGGAGTGAAGCGAATCTTTATGTTGTGTTATGAGTTCCTCGTGATGTATTTTGGGTTGACCAATTCCTCGCAGCGTTCATGCCTTTGATGAACATTGTATTTCAGCCGTATGATTCCTTTGTTATTGTGTTCATTGATGACGTCCTGGTGTACTCTCGTAGCCAGGAGGAGTGTGCTCAGTCTTTGAGAGTTGTATTGCAAAGATTGAGGGAGGAGAAGCTTTATGCAAATTCCTCCAAGTGTGAAGTTTGGCTCATATCAGTAGCATTCTTGGGACACGTGTTGTCCATTGAGGGTATCCAGGTGGTCGGACGAGTGTGGGGAGAGCTTCCAGAAGCTCAAGATTTCTTTGACCACAACTCCAGTGTTAGTTCTGCCATCAGCTTCAGGTTCTTATACCGTGTATATTGATGCCTCAAGGATAGGCATTGGTTGTGTTAAAATGTAGGAGGGTATAGTGATTGCGTGATAGCTATGATTTTTGGAAGGGTATAGAGATGATATCAGTTTGAGGCTAAGCAGGCGGGGTTATCTCCAGTGGAGTGTCCTGAGGTTGTGTGATCTTTAGGTGGTTTTATAGTAAGTACTCCTGTACCAGTAAGTGTTATATGTTATAACTTGAGTTTAGATCACTTGTGGAAGCTGGCACGACTATTCCAATGGTGAATGAAAGATTTGCAGGTGATTGAAGATATTAGATGATTTGTGTTATATGATCATTTGAAGGATGTAGTTGGATCTCACTGTGGTACTGTGGCAGTGATAATATATGGGCATTATGAGTTACTGTTTGTTTTGATCTATGGCTTTGAGCCAAATGGGGGAGTCTTATAATGATAAGTTGGTTGCAGGATTATGTGATGTATTGGTTTATGTTCGAGGTATACTGGTGAATCAGTTATTACATGCAGGGGTTGAGATCGAGGATGACTTGAGTAAAGGGAATTTTGGATACAGGATGTGTTATGCTTTCTGGGTGTATACGAATCATGGAATGCCTTGAGTTGTTATTAGTGAAGGATGTAATGTGCATGGGGCAGGAATTTATTTTTTTGCATTAAGGTGGGGCTACTTCTTGGGGTGTTGGAGTGCTACTGGAGCACTGGTCGTTCGGTCCGTTTGACCAGTCTAGTTAAGGTTTGAGTAGAGTGGATGACTCCCAAGAACGGTTCTAATGGATTCAAGATGTATAGGTAACAATTGGGAATCTTCAAGGTGTGCATTTGTCTTAAACTGAGATTTACATTGGAGGGTGTCAAGGCTTATGGCATTTCTACATTATCATGGATTCTACATATCAGTATCAGGAAAGTGAAGGTAATGGCTTTAGATTCGCAGTAAGTCTCTTCAGGGTAAGTATTTTGAATGTGGTATTTTTAGGGATATTTGAGAGAGTATTTAGCAGCTTACGAGCCTTAGACGGTACGGTCTTATGCTTGGGTCTCGTGTGGTGACTCTAGGTTGAGAATTGCAGTATTTTGGAAAGGAGAAGTATGAATTCGAAGGTAAGTCAGAAGGAACTTGGATAAATAGGATATGTTTATAGTAGGTCGGATCGGCATGGTAAGGGATGTGATTAGCTCTTTGGGTGCTTATCAGGCAATGAGTTTTTACAGGTGTTTCTTAGCAATGCTCTTGGGTTTAAGTGACATGCATAGCTTGGTAGTTAGAAGGATTCAGTCATGTCGGTTTGGTGTCATACAAATGGGATTCAGAGAGGTGTTTCTTAGCAATGCTCTTGGGTTTAGGTGACATACATAGATTGGTAGTTAGAAGGATTCATTCATGTCGGTTTGGTGTCATACAAATGGGATTCAGAGAGTTCTTGGTGGTTTCTACTACAGTTAGAGATGTGTATTTTCTACTGGCGTGAGGAGCATGTGATGTATAGTAATTTTTCTTATAGATGGGATCAAATGTAAAGTTCTTTTCTAGTTGGGTACGTAGTTGCTTGTGGCTCGGAAGGAATTATGAAGTTCTCATATTTATCATATGATGGCATGGTGTATGCGGTATGTTGTGTAGAGACTGAGATTGCGTGTATGAGGTCTCGGTTCAGTTCTGGAAGGAAGGTCATAAATTTTTAGGCAGCATTGGCAGTTTCAAATGACTAGATAGGTGATATCACTATTGGGTGGCTTGATGAGGGTATACATTTCAGAAAGGGCAATGTGTGGAGTTAAGGGTGCTTCATTGGTATTGCGACACTCTCTTGTTGGATCGATTGCTGATATTCAAGGTTGCTTGGTGGCACAGAAGAATTATAGGGGTATCCCTTGTGTAATGATTGAGTATTATGGATGTGTTATATATTCGAGTGGTGAAGATGGGATCAGATATGGTAATTTGTGCGCTTCATGGACTTCGAGACTGGGAGTTCTCATAAATGAATTATTTTGTGGTTGTGGATCGTGAGGATGCGAGCAAAAGCTAGTCAGATGTTAGTAAATGCCATGATTCAGTCATTGTGAACCTTCGGAGAGTTATCTATCTATTATGGGTGACCAAAGTTGAGTTAAGGTTATTGGTAGGCCCAATATGGGGGTGTGTTTTACACCGGGTCAGAATTGTTGACTCTGATTCGCTATTGTTGAGGGATGTACCATTCGATTGTCATTGAGTTTATTCATATTCTGGAGTGATCTATGACTTACCCTTTGGTGTTGCGAGGAGTGGTGATTGTCGGTTATATGCACATATGGTGCAGATTTAATTGGGCTTTATAGCGGGATTTGATTAGGGTAAGTAACTGGGTATTGCGAAATTCAGAAGTATTGGTTATGTTCTTGCTGATTCGTATGACATGGTATCGCCTGATTCCCCCGTGGATATGGCAATGCACTTGGAGTGCTTCATGCTGAATTGCGTATGGTCATTGATTTTGAGCAAGGTGGCTTGAACTATTTCATGTGGACCAGCGTTTGGGTGGGATCACGCAGAGTAGCGGAGTTGTGTAGAGGTATGATCCTCAGTGTCGGATTAATGTGTTTTGGTTTTACGATGTGTGCCAGGCTCGTAGCATCGTGTTGTAATGGTACTTGTTGAGCTGGCGAGATAGTCCTCTCGTGTGAATCTTTTCTATGATTCACTACGTTGGGATGTTCTTGTGGGGTGCACGAGTTGCACATGTTATGGCTCTAGAGGGTATTGATGTGTCATGTTGCTAGAGTGATTGTGGTAGATGAGATGAGATCGTTGGACCTAGAATGGGTACTTCCGGATCTATTTGCAGTATATTTGGGAAAATATTGATGTTGATCGGACGAATGGTTGCTAGTTTCTACGTGTTTCTTTCATCATCGGCAGTTTATGAAAGTGTTAGACCGAGGCGTTGCTTGATAAGAGGTTATTTGTCGGTATTGGGTTGTTTGGAGCAGCGATTGCGATTAGGAATTATCGCTATGAGTGTTTGAGTCTTACGGTATATTATATGATTGTATCTTGGGTTACAGATATGTTTTGATACAACGTGTTCAGACTTATTCAGTTTATTGTTGTGGAATTTTGATCTTATAATTATTTCAAAAGTGGAAATTTTGTTGTAAGGTTTATGGGTCAGGTTGGATTTTGGAATTTCAACTATGTTGTGCTACTGAACCTATATGGGATAGTGTGACGTGGGATCACCCCCGAGTATGTGCATGGTAGGTTACACGGCAATTTTGTATGGTTTTGGAACAACTCTAGGCACGTTCGAGGACGAATGTATGTTTAAGTGGGGGAGAATGTAACGACCCGATCGGTCATTCTGAGAGTTTAGCCCGATTTACCCTATTTCTGCCTCATTATGTGTTGTTCAACTCCGTTATGTCGTGTTGGGACGGTTGCTTCGGGTTCGGAGTGATTGTGGAGAGGGAGGAGACACTTAGTCTCTTAAGTTGGTGATTTAGTTGGAAAAGTCAACCGGAAATTGACTTATAGGAAAGTGATCTCGGAGTGTGGTTTTGTGGCTCTGATAGCTTCATAAGGTGATTTGGGACTTAGGAGTGTGTTCATAATGTCATTCACAGGTCCAGAGTAGATTTAGGCTAGAATTGGCGAAATTGGATTTTTTGGCTAATTCTGGTTGGCAGTGGAAAATTAGCTATCGGGGTCGGAATGGAATTCCAGAAGTTGGTATAGGTTCGTACTTTCATTTGGGATGTGTGTGCAAAATTTCAGGTTATTCCGACGTGGTTTGAGTGGTTTCAGTGTCGTTGGCGAATTTCGGAAGTTTAAAAATCTTTAGGCTTGAATTATGGATCTATTTGGTGTTTTGATGTTGTTTTGGGTGTTCCGAGGATTTGATTAAGTTTGGGCAATCATTTATGACTTGTGTGTAGCATTGGTTGAGGTCCCGAGGGCCTCGGAATGAGTTTGGATGGTTGGCAGATGAGTATTTGGCATTAGAATGTGCTGGTGTGTTTCTGTTCTGTTATTTCCGTAGATGTGAACTGGTGGCACTGGTGCGGTCACCGCATGTGCGGAATAGTCTTCGCAGCTGCGGCGTTTGGGCTAGTTGAGGTGCATCGCAGATGGAGAGATGTTACCGCACCTATGAGCCCGCAGGTGCGACTATTTGGACGCATGTGCGGAAAGAGGGAAATTAATGGGCGCCGCAGAGGCGCACCTAGAATCGCATGTGCGGGTCCGCAGTTCTGATATAGAGGCCGCAGATGTGGCAATCGCTGGGCAGGTCATATAAATAGATGCCTTTGCGAGTTTTTGGCTTATTTCATCATATTTTCATACGTGCTGAGGCTTTTGGGAGCAAATTGAAGAGGGATTTCAAGGGATTTCCGTGGAGGTATGTTTCTTGGACCTAAAACTCGATTCTATATCGATATTAGACTGATTAAGCATGGAATTAGTTTAATTTAATGGTATAAATTGGGGGTTTAGGGATTGGGAATTTGAGACTTCAAATTTAGGAATTGATGGGTCATTTGTGGTTCGATTTTGATGCATTTTATATGTATAGACTCGTGAGAGTGTAAGGATTCTAGTTTTTTGAATTTTATCGGAATTCGAGATGTGGGGCCGAGGGTCGGGTTTTGCCAATTTCCGGATCTTTTGGTATATATTTGTTATTTTCAAGTGGGCTTTGTTCCCTTAGAGTATTTTGATGACATGAATATGTTTTTGAATAGATTCGGGGCGTGTTGAGGTCGAGTCGAGGGGTAAAGGCATCGTAGAGTAGATTTTTGTCCGGTTTGAGGTAATTAATGATGTAACTCTTGTCCTGAGGGTATGAAACCCCGGACTTCACATTGTATCACTGTTTTGGAGTGGCGCACATGCTAGATGGCGAGTGTGTGGCGTACATGGTTGGGGCATAGTGACTTGGTCCATCCCGTGGCAACTATTAAGTTGCGTATTTGATTATGAATCACATAATATTTCATGTTTCAAAGATAATTACTATGTTTTGGGCGGAATGCCGTATTTGGGCCTCGTGCCAAGTGTTAGGACCCCTTGGGGGCTTTTACTACTATTCCTCACTATGTTGACTTATGATTTACACTCAGCCACATTATGTATAACTGATTTCGAAACTCAGTCTTATTTACATTATTTTGAGATATAAAATGAAATTTTGGGTCGAGTGCCCCATTTTACTGATAGCCCGAGTGGCTTTTTGAGAGATTTCTGACCGAGTGTGGAAGAGGGCCTATGTTGTGAGGATGCTATGGGGTCGGGCTGCACGCCGCAACATGTTACATTGATATGATATGTGAGAGGCCGAGAGCATGACTGATTATGCCACGAGATGGCTTGATATTAGCGCTTGGGCTGTGGGAGCACCTTCGGAGTCTGTACACACCCCCAGTGAGCACAGGTACCTACTGAGTGCGACTGCCAACTTTCGAGTGCCGAGTGACGAGTGATTGTGAGGCATGAGTGGCTGTGAGGTTGCCTGAGGGGCTGATTACGAGTGATTGGGAGGCATGAGTGGCTGTGAGGTTGCCCGAAGGGCTGATTACGATTGTTTGTGAGGCATGCTGAGGGACTGATTCTAGGTGATGTTATGCCCGAGGGGCGGTTTATTATTCATGTTTTTGTTCGAGAGGCCACTTATGAATTATGTCATTTGTACACTAAACCTCTGTGACATTTTTATTGAAACTGTTGGAAATTTCATTTTCAAATGATTTTTACTGAAATCGGCTTTCAGCGTCATGATTTGACATACCTACGATTTTTGAAAGAAGGACTGTATTTGTTGTGGATTTTTGATGTATTCTTATGTGTTTCGTATTTCTTAGACCTTATTTACTTTTATTACTTACTGAGTTGGCGTCCTCACATTACTCTCTGCACCTTGTGTGCAGATTCAGGTGTTAGGGCTGACTGAGAATTGATTTACTATACCTGAGATTCACGGGGATTTGCGAGGTAGCTGCACACGTCCGCAGCCTTGAACTTCTCCTTCATACTACTATAGTGCTTATTTTCAAGACCTTTATTGTCTTTAGATGCTCATGACCAGTGACTCCGGGATCTTGGGGTTGTATTTAACAATTCGACATTGTTTTATCTGTTTAAAAATGATTAAACGAAACTTTTATGGATTATCAGTTTAGTAATGATATAAATGAAAGACTCTTTATGTTTTGAGTGTTAATCTGGCTGGCCTAGTTCCACGATAGGTGCCATCACGACTAGTTTAGATTTGGGGACGTGACAATAGCCCGTCCATAGGATTTAAATATTATACACCTATGCGTTTCGTAGCCCGTCCATAGGATTTAGAAATTATACACCTATGTGTTTCATAGCATGTCCATAGGATTTACATATTATACACATATGCGTTTCATAGCCCGTCCATAGGATTTACATTTATACACATATGCGTTTCGTAGCATGTCCATAGGATTTACATGTTATACATCTATGCATTTCATATCCCGTTCATAGTATTTACATATACAATATTCATATTCGTTTCATATACCGTCCACAATGTCCACATATTACATACAATAAGCATGTCATATCGTACATAGCTTCATTGGTACTTTTAGCTACTCACAACATCATTAATTTACTGACTATATTGGCCATACATATGATTCTTCCTTCATGACACAATGGACATATTTCGTATTCCACCCTTTCACCTCTACAATATTAAAGATCACCAACCAATATCATCATATCGATTATTCAACAATCATATACCTCAAATTCATTAGTAATTGAAAACTTTTAAACACAAAAGGTTTCTTCCCAAAGAATGGGGCATATCGACAAACTATAGAAACCCGCATATATAATCATAAACAACCAATACACCAATTATTCTTGCAAACTCCTTCCCAGAAATGAAAACGTACAATTTGAACACATGAGTATGTAAGATCTCGAATCATACCTGATATATTTATAAAGCAAATCCTTTGTTATAAATAGCCACTTATGGCATGAAATGATTACAAAAGTTTTTACGAAATTCTATTCTTGAAATCAAAATCTTGAACACATCCACACATTTCACTGGCAACACTAGCCATAATCATAACCTAAATTCTTGGCACGAGGGCTACACTCTATGTAATGACCCGGCCGGTTGTTCTAAGAGTAATATCCATGTTTCCCTCTTTCAGCTTCATTATATGTGGTTCATCTTCATTATGTTATGTTAGAATGGTTGGCTGGGGTTCGGAGCTTTTGGAGAGAAATGAGACACTTAGTCTCTTAACATGCTTCAATAATGGAAAAGTCAACCGAAAGTTGACTTATTGGTAAACGACCTCAGAATGTAAATTTTATGGTTCGGATAGCTTCGTTAGGTGATTTGGGACTTAGGAGTGTGTTCGAAATCAAGTTTTGATGTCCGATGTAGAATTAGGCTTGAACTGGCGAAAGTTAGTTTTTGGCGATTTTTGATCGGCAGGGGAAAGTAGGCTATCGGAGTCGGAATGGAATTATGGTAGTTGGAGCAGGTTCATAAATTCATTTTAGATATGTGTGCAAATTTTCAGGTCAATCGGAGGTGTTTTGGATGGTTTCGGCATCATTGGTGGAATTTAGAAATTTCAAAGTTCATAGGCTTGAATTTGATGTATTTTTGTGTTTTTGCATTGTGTTTGGTGTTCCGAAGGCTCGCCTAAGTTTGATTGATGTTATGGGGTGTGGTGATAGTATTGGTTGAGGTCCTGGAGGCCTCGAGTGTGTTTCAGGTGGTTAACGGAGTGTGTTTGGCCTTAAAAGGACTGATGTTGTTGCTGTATTTTTCTTGGTCTGGTTTCCTTATATGTGACCATAATGGTGAGGCTGCGATCGCATAGGCTTATTGGTGAAGCAACACAAAATTGTTATATGCGATCGCCTTTAGTGGTCCCCGATCGCGAAGTGAGAGGAGCCAGAACAGTTCTGTCGCGAGAGGTGCATTGGGATCGCACAGTGTGGGCGCGTGTGGCACTGAGGTAATGAAATTACTCTATGTGATCGTATAGAGCTGGTCGAGATTGCATTTTTGTGAGGAGTTGTCTTACGCGATCGCATAGGTGTTTCTGCGATCGCATAGGGTTAGTTTGGTTGGATGAGAGAGCTCGGGGGAAAGAGAACTTGGACGAGATTTTCAGTGGGATTCTTGTGGTAAGTGTTCTTCTACCATTTTTGGTTTAATTTCATTAATTTGTCTTGATTTTCACCATGCAATTTGAGAAATTAAAGTAGAAAATTTGGGGAAAATGGGAGGAAAATTTGGAAATTTCTTTTGGTGATTTGAGTGGGCAATTGAGGTCGGATTTTTGGTATATATTGGTTATTTTCGAGTGGGCTTTGTTTCCTTAGAGTATTGCGATGATATGAATCTGTTTTTGAATAGATTTGGGGCGTGCTAAGGCCGAGTCGAGGGGCAAAGGCATCACGGAGTAGATTTTCCTCCGGTTTAAGGTACGTAATGATTGTAAATCTTGTCCAAAGGGTATGGAACCCCGGGTTTCGTATTCTCTCACTATTTTTGTAGTGGCGCACATGCTGGATGACGAGTGTGTGGCGTGCACTGATTGTGGATTTGGACTGTGTCCTTCCCGTGGCAACTATTGAGTTGCGTAATTACTTTTAAATCATATGTTAAATCGTGTTTTTCAGACTATTGTGATATTTGGGATGTAAACCATGTTTGGGGCCTTGTGCTGACTTGTTTAGACCCCTTGGGGGCTTTTACTGCTATTCCTCACTGTGTTGACTTATGATTTAAGCTCAGCCATATTATGTTTAACTGATTTCGAAACTCAGCCTTATTTACACTATTTTGAGATATAAAATGATGCTTTTGGGTCGAGTACCCCGTTTTACTGATAGCCCAAGTGGCTTTTTGAGAGTTTCTGACTGAGTAAGGCTGAGAGCCTGATTGGGAGGATATGATATGCCATGAGATGGCTTGATATTAGCACTTGGGCTGTAGGAGCCCCTCCGGAGTCTGTACACACTCCTAGTGAGCGCAGGTACCTACTGAGTGCGAGTGCCGAGTGACGAGTGATTGGGAGTCATGAGTGACTATAAGGTTGCCCGAGGGGCTAATTATGAGTGACTGAGGTATGCCCGAGGGGCAGCTTCTTATACATGTTTTTGCCCGAGGGGCTACTTATGATTTTACCACTTTCACTCCGAACTTATGAAATATGATTTTCTCGAGGGGCTTTTATGATTTTCATCATTTTTACACTAAATTTCTTGGAAGTTATGTTGAAATTATTGGCAAGTATATTTCCAAAAGAGTTTTTACTGAAATCGTCTTTTAAGCGTGATGATTTAACGTATACATTGTTGGAAAGAAAGGCTGTGCTTATTTTGAATTGATGATTTGATTTTTATGTGTTTCTTACTGCTCAGAACTGATTTATTTTTATTACTGTTGAGTTGGCGTACTCACATTACTCCATGCACCTTGTGTGCAGATCTAGGTGCTAGGGTAGAGTGAGTTGTGTATCTGTTCCAGAGACTTCTCAGAGATTTTGCGAGGCAGCTGCACGCGTCCGCAGCCCTGCTCTCTCATGCTTACTATTATAGAGTTTATTTTCCAGGGTTGTATATTTTCAATACATGCTCATGACCAGTGACTCCGGGATATCGGGGGTTGTATTTAGTATGCAGTGTAGCTTTATCTGTTTTTAAATTTTTTAAAAGAAATATTTATGGGTTATCAGTTTAGCAAAGAAGTAAATGGAAGATTATTGCGATTTGAGTGTGGTTTGGCTGGCCTAGTTCCACGATAGGCTCCATCACGACTGGTTTAGATTTAGGGTCGTGACAAGTTGGTATCAAAACGCTAGGTTAAATAGGACTCGCAGATCATGAGCAGGTTTAGTAGAGTCTTGCGGGTCGGTACGAAAACGTCTGTACTTATCTTCGAGAGGCTACAGAACCCTTAGGAAAATCTCACATTCTTGAATTCTTGTCGTGCGAATCCATTTTATTCAGCCAAAAGCGTAACTCTTGAATTCCTTCCATGTATTCGAATGCACACGAGAGCGCTTGGTATCAGCTGTGCATCTACGGCTTGTGACTTCCATGGATGAGATGTGATTTTGGCATGTTGGTAATGGGCCAGTCTGGAGGACATGAGGCCGGATTCATTACTTGAGTGCTAAGATTTCGATTGTGTGAGCCGTGCATTTGGGGACTTACCCGTACGTTGGAGTCCTTATTGACGGGACTTTTTGACTGGATGTCTATGTGGTGAGTATGATTTGACGGTGATATGTGTTCATGTTGTTTGATATGACAAAAAGGGTTAGGCCGGATATGTAGCAAGAACTATTGAGTGTTCGACTTCTGTCTAGAGTGCTAATGGAGCACATGTCGTTCGGTCCGTTTGATTAGTCAAATTGAGGTTTGAGTAGAGTGGATGAATCTCGATAATGGTTCTGACGGATTCAAGGTTAAATATAGCAATTGGGAATCTTCAAGGTGTGTTTTGGGATAGAACTAAGTATTACGTGGGAGGGTGTCAAGACTTGTGGCATTCTACATTATCATGGATTCTACATATCAGTATCAGGAAGGTGAAGGTAATGGATTTAGATTTGCAGGAAGTCTCTCCAAGGTAAGTATTTTGGGGATATTTGAGAGAGTATTCAGTGGCTTATGAGCCTCAGACGGTATGGTTTTATGCTTGGGTCTCGTGTGGTGAGTCTGGGTTGAGAATTGTGGTATTACGACAAAGAGAAGTATCAATTTATATGTAAGTCGGAAGACACTTGGGTAAATATGACAACATAGTAGTAGGTCGAATTAGCATGGTAAGGGATACGATTAGTTCTTTGGATGTTCATGAGGTAATGAGTTTTTACAGGTGTTTCTTAGCAATGCTCTTGTATTTTTTGTGGCATGCGTAGCTTGGTTGAGATGCGTATTTTCAACTGGCGTAAGGTGCAGTTGATGTATAGTGATTTTACTTCTAAATGGGATCAAATAGAAGTTCTTGGCTAGTTGGATACGTAGATGCTTGTGGCCCATAAGGGATCATGAAGTTCCCATATTTTTCCTAGTATTGCATGGCATATGCGGTATGTTGGGTAGAGTTGAGATTTGCATATGTGAGGTCATGGTTCAGTTCTGGAAGGAAGATCAAAACAAAATTTCTTAGACATCATCGGCAGTTTTAGACGACTGGGTAAATGATATCACTATTGGTAGCATGATGACGGTAGACATTTCAGAAAGGTCATGTGTGGAATTAAGGGTACTTCATTGGTACTTCGACATTCTCTTGTTGGATTCGACTCCTGATATTCAAGGTTGTTTGGTAACACGGATGAATTATAGGGGTATCCCTCGTGGAATGATTGAGTAATTTGGATGTGTAATGTATTCGAGCGGTGGAGTTGAGATCAGATATAGTAATCCGCGCGCTTCATGGACTTCGAGACTAAGAGTTCTCATAAACAAGTTATTTTGTGATAGTGAACTGTGAAGATGCGAGCAAGCTATTCAGATGTTAGTATGTACCATGGTTCAGTCATTGTGAACTTTTTGGTAAGTTATCTATCTGCTGTGGGTGACCAGAGTTGATTTAGGGTTATTGGTAGGCCAGCATGGGTTTGTGTTCTGCACCAGGTCAGAATTGTTGGCTCCAAATTTTATTGCTGAGGAATGTACCATTTGATTGTCATTAAGTTTATTCGTGTTCTGGAGTGATGTATGAGTTACCTTTCGGTGATGTGAGGAGTTGTGATCGTTGGTTATAGGCAAATATGGTGTGATTCTAATTGGGCTCTATAGCTAGAGTTGAGTAAGGTAAGTAATTGGGTATTGCGGGATTGAGACATATTGGTTATGTACTTTCTGATTCGTGTGGCATGGTATCGTCTGGTTTCTTCCTTGTCATGGAAACGCACTTGAGTAGTTGATGTCGAATTGCGCATGGTTATTGGTTTTTAGCTAGGTGGCTAGAAGTATTTCATGTGGCCCAACATTTGGATGAGATCGTGCAGTGTAGCGGAGTTATGTAGGGGTATGACCTTTGGTATTGGATTCGTGTGTTTTCATTTTTATGATGTGTGTCAGGCTCTTTACATGGTGTTGTGGCGGCAATTGATAATGGCGGGATGGTCCTCTCGTCTGAACCTTTTATATAATTTGATTATATTGGGATGTTGCTATTGAGTGCACAAGTTGCACAAGTTATGGCTTTGAATTGTATTGATGTGTCATGTCAACAGAGTGGTCGTGTTGGATGAGAAGAGGTCATTGGACCTAGAATGAATACTGTCAGAATTGACTACAACATATTTGGAAGGATAAATATCGGGATTAGTCTTAGAAATCTACTATAATTCCTGTTTGGGAAGGGGGAGCTTCATTTTTGGCTGATCGGACGAATGGTTGCTAGTTCTACGTGTTTCTTTCATCATCAGCAATATATGAAAGTGTTAGAGCGAGGCATTTCTTGATAAGAGGGTATGTACCGGTATTAGGTTGTTTTGAGAAGCTATTGTGATTAGGAGTTATCGCCATGAGTGTTTGGGTCATGCGATATATTATGTGATTGCATTTTGGGTTACCGATATGGCTTGATACAGCGTGTTCAAAATTATTCAGTTTATAATTGTGAAATTTTGATCTTGTAAATTATTTTAGAAGTGGAAATTTGGTTCTAAGTTTCATGGGTCAGGTTGGATTTCGAATTTTCGACGATGTTTTTCTATCGGGCCTATATGGGATAGGGTGATGTGGGATCACCCCCGGGTATGTGCTTGGTTAGGTTAAGCAGAAGTTTGATGGTGTTGGAGAACAACTCTTAGCACGTTCGAGGACGAACGTATGTTTAAGTAGGGAAGGATGTAACGACCCGGTCGGTCGTTCCGAGAGTAATAGCTATATTTCCCCCGTTTCGGCTTCATTATATGTGATTCAGCTTCAATATGTTGTGTTATATTGGTTGGCTCGTGTTCAAAACAACTTTTGGAGAGAAATGAAACATTAGCCTCTTAACTTGGTTCAATAGTGGAAAGTCAACCAGAAGTTGACTTATTGGTAAACGACCTCCGAATGTATATTTTATGGTTTGTATAACTTCGTTAGGTGATTTGGGACTTAGGAGTGTGTTCGGAATGAAGTTTTGATGTTCGGTGTAGAATTAGGCTTGAATTGGCGGAAGTTAGTTTTTGGCGATTTCCGGTCAGTAGGGGAAAGTAGGCTATCGAGGTCAGAATGGAATTCCGGAAGTTGGAGAAGGTTTATAATGTCATTTTGGATATGTGTGCAAATTTTCAAGTCAATCGGAGGTATTTTGGATGGTTTCGGCATCGTTGATGGAATTTAGAAATTTAAAAGTTCATAGGCTTGAATTTGATGTGATTTTGGTGTTTTTGCGTTGTTTTTGGTGTTTCGAAGGCTCGACTAAGTTTGAATGATGTTACGGGGTGTGTTGGTAGGATTGGTTGAGGTCCCGGAGGCCTCGGGTGTGTTTCAGGTGGTTAACGGAGTGTGTTTGGCCTTAAAAGGACTGTTGTTGCTGCAATATTTTTCTTGCTCTGGTTTCCTTATATGTGATCGCAATGGTGAGGCTGCGATCACATAGGTTTATTGGTGAGGCAGCACAAAATTGTTATATGTGATCGCCTTTAGTGGTCCGTGATCGCGAAGTGAGAGGAGCCAGAACAGTGCGGTCGCGTGAGGTGCATTGCGATCGAGCAGTGTCGGCGTGTGTGGCAGTGAGGTGATGGAATTGCTCTATGCGATCACATAGATCTTGTCGCGTTCGCACAAGTGTTTATGCGATTGCATAGCGTTAGTTTGGTAGGGTAGCATTTTGTTCTTCGCGATCGCATGCCATTTTCCGCGATCGCACAGGGTAAAGCCTGTGCAGAAAGTTTTAAGTTTCAATTTCGGGGGGTTTTGGCCATAACTCATTTTTCCATTATAGAGCTCGGGGGAAGGAGAACTTGGATGAGATTTTCAGTGGGATTCTTTTGGTAAGTGTTCTTCGATCATTTTTGGTTTAATTTCATAAATTTGTCTTGATTTTCACCATGCAATTTGAGGAATTAAAGTAGAAAATTTGGGGAAAATGGGAGGAACATTTGGAAATTTCTTTTGGTGATTTTAGTGGGAAATTGAGGTCGAAGTTTTGGTATATATTGGTTATTTTCGAGTGGAATTTGTTCCCTTAGAGTATTTTGATGTTATGAATCTATTTTTGAATAGATTTGGGGCATGCTGAGGCCGAGCCGAGGGGCAAAGGCATCGCGGAGTAGTGTGGCGTGCACTGATTGGGGATTTGGACTTGGTCCTTCCCGTGGCAACTATTGAGTTGCGTATTTACTTTTAAATCATATGTTAAATCGTGTTTTCAAACTATTGTTATATTTGGGATGTAAGCCATGTTTGGGGCCTTGTACCGACTTGTTTAGACCCCTTGGGGGCTTTTACTGCTATTTCTCATTGTGTTGACTTATGATTTACACTCAGTCATATTATGTTTAACTGATTTCGAAACTCTGCCTTATTTACACTATTTTGAGATATAAAATGATGTTTTTCGGTCGAGTACCCTGTTTTACTGATAGCCCGAGTGGCTTTTTAAGAGTTTCTGACTGAGTGAGGCCGAGGGCCTGATTGTGAGGATATGATATGCCACGAGATGGCTTGATATTAGCTCTTGGGTTGTAGGAGCCCCTCCGGAGTCTGTACACACACCCCCAGTGAGCACAGGTAGCTACTGAGTGCGAGTGACGAGTAATTGGGAGGCATGAGTGACTGTGAGGTTGCCCAAGGGGCTGATTATGAGTGACTGAGGTATACCCGAGGGGCTACTTATTATTTTACCACTTTCACTCTGAACTTATGAAATATGTTTTGCCCAAGGGGCTTTTATGATTTTCATCATTTTTACACTATAATTCTTGGAAGTTATGCTGAAACTATTGGCAAGTATATTTCCAAAAGTTTTTTTACTGAAATCGGCTTTTAAGCGTGATGATTTAACGTATACATTGTTGGAAAGAAAGGTTGTGCTTATTGTGAATTGATGATTTAATTTTTATGTGTTTCTTACTGCTCACATGCATGGCCTATTTCTAACCTCACAATATTTTTTTGAACTCATAATCTCATATATGAAATCCTAGAAGTAGGATTTAACCAGATGGAGGACAATCTAGTGGCTATCTTCCTTGATTCTTGAAGACTTGAGCAATATTTGGTTATTGGAAGGCTGGGTTCCCTCTTTCTCTCTCTAAAATGATCTCGCCTCTTTCTAGATTTAGTAGAAAATAGCCCCAAATAAAGCCCCAAAGCTTATTTATCGAAATGGGTTCGTGTCACGCCCCGAACCTGGGGAGGCGTTGGAACCCGGAGTCGTGCTGGACCGAGCGAACCACTCTGTAACTCATGATCATTCGACCCAAAACCAGAACATACATAGCTCTAGTTGGCTGAACTCATTCATTGTGTAACTATCATGGGTCAACATGGCCACGATTCGTTCGTAATGTATAACTATAAGTGGGCAACACTATATCAATAAGCTATCGTTCTTAAAACATAAATACATATGACATACTGTACAAACTGAGCCTCTGTCGACAAAGCCTCTAAGATTATTTAACATCAAACAGGACAGGGAACCAGCTTACCCATACATCTATAGAAAAACTCTAACACAATGACTCATAGACTCGACTGCACTCCGAATAAGTTGGAGTCTTACCAATCCTTCGATGAATGCAAACCTAGTCTACTATGAGGGCTTGTCAATTTGATTATATATACCTGAAGGCATGAATGCAGCGTCCCCAACAAAAGGACATAAGTACGAATAGTGTACTGAGTATGTAAGGCAATATACTGAAAGCTAAAATTTAACTGATAATAGAATAATTGATAGTAACTGGAAGTCAAAGATAATCTGAAAATATACTCACCTGCTGATACTAACTCAATTCTCTCATATAATAAGTAAAATAGTTGTATGTCCCTATAAGACTCGATATATATATATATATATATATATATATATATATATATATATATATATATATATATATATATATATAACTGCTATGTCGTAGTAGGCTCTCTCATAAGCGCTCAGCCATACTAGTCTTTGTATCTCGACCAACTGGGCTCGCTCATAGGCGCTCGGCCACAGTAGGCTCGGTATATAACTTACCATCTGATCAGAGGTTTCCCAATAAGGGCCTGCCCATCGATTATAGCTCGATGGTAATGAAAATGTTGTGATACTATATATATATATATAGACTCTCTGCTCTCTTGACTGGAAGAAGAAATACTCAATTGAATATGAAGTTCCGATAAAGAAAATACTGTAACTTGCGAGACTAGAAAAATATACATAAATTTCGAGATATGAATTTGTCTTTATGCCCGTTATCAAACTTGTGTAAATGACGAGATCATGCAAAAATGAAAAAAAGGCTTAACCTGAACATATCTGGAGTAGGAAAAAATCCGTATGATATTCTTGACACAAAATCTACACAGGCAAGGAGCGACAAGATAGTCTTGCACATTAGTCATGATTTCATCAATTTATAATCTCTTTAATCCGTGAAATAGTATGTATCCAACCGAGGTCTTATCATAAAATAAAAAGGTTTTCAATCTGGAATTAGGAATAGGTGTATGACTTTTACTTTATGACTAGGAATGTTTTGATTTTTTTGTCCAAAAAAATATGAAGCCAAGACTTGTAATAAGTCTTATATGTTAGAGTCCTAGTCACCTTAGGTAGTGTCACAGGCTCGTTTTTAGTCTCTCCAAAAACAGCCCGTGCGGCAGCCAAGCCTCACACT
>ML436698.1:45678-82358 GCA_005239525.1 Nicotiana knightiana | reverse complement strand
GAGGTCCCAAGCCTTAGAAATCAATTTTTGAAAGAAATTATTTTGCTGAAATATTAATGAAATAAAGAAAAGAATTAATGGTTGAAACCATTGGTATCGGGCTCGTATTTTGGTTTCGGAGCCCGATACAGATTTGTTATAGTATTTAAAGGTTTACTGTGAAATTTGGTGAGAATCAAAATTTATTTGACGTGATTCGGACGTCCGGTTGATAAATAGTGAACTTTAAGTGTTCTTGAGAAAAATAATGAATTTTGAGGTTTAATTCATAGTTTTACATGTTATTTTCATGATTTGATCGCACGAGCAAGTCCATATGATGATTTTAGACTTGTGTGCATGTTTGGTTTAGAGCCCCGAGGGCTCGGATGAGTTTCAAATAGGTTTGGGTTGTGTTGTGTTCGTTCTTTCTTATATTTCGACATCGTTTCTTCAAGCATAAATGATATCATATTAAACAAATGAGTTCCGATTTCTGTTTTGAATGAATTAGATCCATATCGTAAGACCCGTAGCAAAAAGAATCATAGAATTTGGAATCGTATGAGGATTTTATGGTCATTTTACTAAGGTTGCCAGATTTTTCAGGTTAAATACGCAATTGCCACTGACGACGTATTAAAAATCTGCACTATTTGCAAATATTAAAATCTACATATCTCCTTCGTTATAAGGTCAAATTGAGTGATTCAAAAGCCTAACTTCACTAGAATTTTATAAGGAATCCATTGGACACATAAAAATCGAGTTTTGGGATCGTTTGACATGAGAAACAAGGCAGAATAGCTGGTAGAAAAATATATATAAAACGGACAGACTTCTTCTTCTTCAAATTTCGAACCCCACAGCCCTAGGAACAAATTTTTTCACCAAATATCATCCCCAAGTCATAGGTAATAAATTCTAAACTTTACTCTTTCAATTATTCATTGTTTTTCATCACTTTTAAATCAAAAACTAAGAATTTTCATGGTAAAAATTGAGGGTTTGGGTAGAATTAGGGAATTTTGTAAAAATTAACTCTTTACCTCGAATTGAGGTCGGATTTGGAAATTAATTGTATATTTGGGTTCGTTGGTGAATGCGTAAACGTAATTTTGTCCGAACCCCAAGTTTAGACCAAGCGGGCCCGGGGTCGGATTTTCACTTTTTTGAGAAAACTTAGGAAAAATTATAATTTTCAATAAAGTTAGTTCCTTTAGCCTCAATTAATGATATTGAGTTAATTATGATTAGATTCGATCAAGTTAGAATAAGATTCTAAAGGAAAAGCTATAATTGAGTTGTGAGTGGCCTGCGAAATTGGGGTAAGTGTTTGGTCTAACTTTGACTTGAGGGAATAGGAAACCCCATTTGTTTGCTATGTGAAATGCATGTGTGTGGTGTATAGGTTAGGTGACGAGTATCTAAGCACCATCAAATTGCTTGTTAAGCATGATCCCTTTCCCATTTCTAACTTAATTGATTCTTGTCTTAATTGTTGTATGTTCATTATTGTTTCTATGGCTACTTGGCCTTGTTATTTTGTTGTTAAATATTGTGGTGGTTATTTTGGAAAGAGTATTGGTTGTTTAGTTGTTTCCCTTGTGGTACAAAACGGTTGAGCGGTTTGGCATTATTTTTACGAGGTATATATATATATATGTTCATGTTGGTTTCATTGATTTATTTTCAATTGTTGTTGTATGTGTGTTAAAAGTGTTGGATGTTCTCTTGATTCTATCATGGTATATAAAGACTAAGTTGGGTTGACAGTGTTACGGTGGTTACATATATTTTGGCTGATTTTATTATGGAAGGATATTGGTTGAAGCTTATAAGCTATACTGTTTTATGTTTGCGCCTGAATTGTGAAATTTATGAATAAATTTATATGAGATGTATGCTGGGAGCGGGTTGCACGCCGCAACAAGGAGTGATAAGGGTGGTCAGGTAGGATCGGGTTGCACGCCGCAACGGGAGTAATAAAGGTGATATATTTAGGGAGGAGCAATAAGGGTGGATAGGTGGGAGCGGGTTGCACGCTGCAACAAGGAGCAATAAGGGAGGACATTTTATATTTTTACTGAGTTTCAAAGAAAAACAAAGATTTGAAAACTTACTATTTTATTTTCACTACTTTTCGTATTTTTGGCACTATTTTTATTTAAAGTTAAAGTTTGAAAACTTGGAAATTATTTGAGAGTTGGTTATAACTGAAGCTTGGAAAAGACGGCTGAATTATCTTACTTATGTTGCAGTATTTAATCAATTGTTTAGGATTCCTTCTTGCTTTATATTTATTGTCTCAGTTATATTTTTCTTGTTCGTGTAGAATTGTTTTATTTCGTTATTGTATATATTATGGTCACAGGTTATATGTTGTTAATGCCTCGCCGTAGCCTCGTCACTACTTCGTCGAGGTTAGGCTCGGCACTTACTCAGTACATGGGGTCGGTTGTACTAATATGCACTCTGCACTCTTTTATGCAGATCCGGGTATCGACCAGCAGTAGAGATATTTAGAGCGGCTATTCATTTATTCGGAGACACGAAGTATATATGCCGGCGTTCGCAGATCCCTAGAGTCTTCTCCTATTTTCATAAATGCTGTTTTATTTGGTTCAGAACAGTTACACTATTTCTTTCAGCCCAGTATTTGTAGTATTCTTTAGTAGTTCGTGAATTGTGACACTAGACTCTGGGGTAGTTCTAGATCTATTTATATAATTAGTTCGTGGTTCATTTTATTCAATTATTTATTTTTTTACCTTTGAAAAATTATTTATCGATAACTAATGGATTCAGTTTACTTTAGATTATTTTATTATGTCTAAATGGATAATAAATGCAAAGTAGTTAGTCGAATTCTATTATTGGCTTGCCTAGCAAGTGTGGTGTTAGGCGCAATCACGATCCGTAAGATTGTAAATTTGGATCGTGACAGGTATATTGTTGATAAGGACTTTAAAGATTTATCACCTAGCGTGATGAGAATGCCGTTTTTGAGACCTAAAGGAAAAACTGTTTCTTTTTAATCACATCAGGACAAACTGGAACACAGTTTTAAAAATAAAAGTCTTTAAGTTGAAATATGAAAGAAGTTTAGTGATTTCATCAAGTCACTTTCTTTGAAAACAAAAGTAGTCTTTGAAGCTCCATTTATAACGTCAAGGTTACCGTGATTATATTCATTAGTTATAAACTTTTGTTCATTCATTTAAAGTATTTCAAAGTTGAATCACGTGCTTTTAGGTTGTCTTCCCCAAAATCATGTCAAAATGCTATGTTTCAACAAGTTTAAATAATTAACCTAAGTTTAGTTGGTAACCATAATTAATGAATCCTAAAGAGTGCCTAAAACCTTCTCTTTAGGATAGCATGAACCCTTACCTAGAATTTTTAAGGTTAAGCAAATCATAAATCTGAGTTAACTTTAAGCACTACTTAGCTAAAACTGGTGTCCTAATTCACCTTTAAATTAATTAGTTGGTGACTCTTTAATTAAACCTCAGATCTTTGGAATTACCAATATGTTATACTCTAGTTTGACCCTTGTTAAAATGGGGTATAACAGAGGTTTCAAATGGAACGAATGGACCTGCCTTCGGTTGCAGACGATTGGGCCGTTCAGGTATTCACTCAAGGACTCAACATCCAAAGCTCCTTGGCTTCACAGCAGCTGAAACAGAAATTGATAGGGTACCCGGTGGTAACTTGGGCTGACGTCCATAACATGTACCAATCGAAAAATCAGAGTTGAGGATGATTAGCTCGGGGCCCCCTCTGGGTCCGTGTATCCCATCAGAATTAATGACAGGTCTAAAAGAGTCGTCGATCATGAACCGATACAAAATAGATATCGGTATCAACCGTATAGCAGAGATCGAAGGAGCAGCGGATTCAGACGCAACCCTGCGAATAATGAAAAGAGAAGCGATCGAGGTCATAATAGTCGGGGACTCATGAACAAAAACGGTTTCGACAGGACACTCGGTGCCAGGGAGGCACTAAGGTTATCAGAATACAACTTCACCATCGATGATGCGAGCATCGTATCTGCTATCAGACACATCAAAGATACCAAGTGGTCTCGGCCATTGCAGTCTGATCCTGTCAAAAGAGACCCCAACCTGATGTGTAAGTATCTTGGCACTCACTGCCACAAGATCAAAAACTGCCGGAAACTAAGAGAATAAGTGGCCCGATTATTCAATAACGCGCACCTTTGGGATTTTCAAAGTGATCGAGCCAAAAATCACTTGAGGAATAGGGACTCTCACAAATATACCAAGCAATAGGAACCTCAGCATGTGATCAACATGACTATTGGTGCAGTTGACATCCCTCAGGGGCCAACGCTGAAGCGCACTAAGGTGTCTATAACAAGGAAAAATCGAACCCGAGATTACATGTCGGAGGGGACCATCTCTTTCAATAATGAGGAAGATGAAGGCATCGTGCAATCGCATAACGATGCACTAGTAATATCTTTACTCATAAATAAATCTCGAGTTAAGCGTGTGTTAATTGATCCAGGTAGCTCAGCCAATATCATCAAATCGAGGGTCGTAGATCAACTAGGTCTACAAACCAAGTAGTGCCTGCAGTCCATGTTTTTAAACGGATTCAATATGGCGTGTGAAACTACTAAAAGGGAGATAACCCTGCTAGTGAACACCGCCAAAATCATTCATGAAACAAAGTTCTACGTGATCGAAGGTGATATGAGATATAATGCTCTATCCGGAAGGCTATGGATTCACAACATGAGGAAAATACCCTCGACACTACACCAGACATTGAAGTTCCCCACACCGGGAGGGATCAAGGTGGTTTACGGAGAATAGCCGGCCGCAAAAGAAATATTCGTGGTCGCTGAGGTGATCCCAATGTCCGAACTCTCGACATCAAGGAACTCGGAGTCGGTTAGGAAGGAAGAAACTAGATAGCAATCACCGACACCGGCCCCAACCAAACCGGAGAAGCAAGAAGCATGTGAGGATGATGATTACGGAGTTCCTAGGTCGTTCATCACCCCTGACGATTCCGATGACACCAAATCAACGATCGAGGAGTTAGAGCAAGTCATATTGATGGTACACTTGCCCGATCAGAAAGTATACCTGGGCACGGGGTTAACTCCCGAGCTCAGGAAAAAACTCATTAAATTCCTTCTAAATAAGATGGATTTTTTTGCTTGGTCCCATCTAGATATGATAGGGATCCCGCCAGAAGTAACCACTCATAAGCTAAGCTTGGATCTGAAGTTCCACCCGGTTAAACAAAAAATAAGGCCGCAGTCTGAAGTCAAGCATGCATTCATCAAGGACGAGGTATCTAAACTCCTTAGAATAGGTTCCATTTAGGAAGATAAGTACCTAAATTGTTTGGCTAAGGATTCTTTTCCTTTGCCTAACATTGATTGCATGATTGATGCAACGACCGAGCATAAGATACTCAGCTTTCTCAACGCCTATTCTGGCTACAACCAAATTCCAATGGACCCGAGCGATCAAGAAAAAACTTTTTTTATCACTAAATTTGACACCTATTGTAATAACATAATTTCGTTCGGACTAAAAAATGCTGGTGCTACTTATCATCGCCTAGTAAACCAGATGTTCGAAGAACAAATAGGAAAATCAATGGAAGTTTACACTGATGACATGTTAGTCAAGTCCCTGTGAGCAAAGGACCATTTGAAACATTTGCAGGAAACCTTCAACATATTGAAGAAATACAATATGAAGTTGAACCCAGAGAAATGCACATTCGGGGTTGGATCCGTTCCTTGGATTCATGGTGTCCAACCGAGGGATCGAGATCAAGCCCCAAAAAATCATAGCTATAGAAAATATCACCGTGGTGGACAATATCAAGGACATTTAGAGGCTAACCGGGCGCATAGCCTCCCGGGGCCGGTTCATATTGAGGTCCTCCAATAAGAGCCATCGGTTCTTCTCATTATTGAAGAAGAAGAATAACTTTTCATGGACCCAGGAATGCCAACAAGCTTTGGAAGAAATCAAATGGTACCTTTCGAGTCCACCCTTGCTCCATACTCTGAGGGCAAACGAGCAGATGTATCCAAGATAGCGGTAAGTAGAGTCTTAGCGAAGAGGAGGGTATAAATTTTTTATCGATTATGTTAGCAGGACTCTAGGCGAGGCCGAAACGAGGTACCCTCGCCTAGAGAAGCCTCTAGAAAGTTAATGTCATATTTTCAATGTCATCCCATATGTTTCCTAACTTCTTACCCACTAAGGAATATAATTCACAAACTTGACCATAATACTCGAGGTCGAAAGGGAATTTTTTTGGAACTCGGGGACTTCCTCCAGAATCTGGAACCTCTTTTACATACGGTGCCTTGCACAAAAAGGGGTCCCGACTCGGCATCATGTTGAAGCCACCTATAGGTAAAGTAATTAGGAAATCTATTAGAACTGTGAAATTGACTAACAATGAGGCCGAGTATGAGCCCATGATTGCAGGTCTCGAATTGGCTAAAAGCCTGGGGGCCGAAGTGGTCGAAGCTAAGTGCGACTCCCTCTTTGTGGTAAATTAAGTCACTGGGACATTCAAAGTGAAAGAGAACGAATGTGAAGGTACTTGGACAAATTATAGGTAACGCTGCATCGATTCAAGGAATGGACCTTACAACACGTACCACGAGATCAAAATAGCGAAGCTGGTGCTCTGGCTAACTTGGGTCATCGGCTTATGATGACGAATTCATCTCTGGAACGGTCGTACACCTCATAAAATTAGTTGTGGAAGAATACCATGCCGAAATAAACTCCAAAAGTTTAACTTTGGAAATGGAGGAACAAGTATATAGCCTACTTGAAAACTGGGAAACTACCCTCAGATCCTAAAGAATCAAGAGCTATGCGCGCGATGGCGGCCAGGTTTAGCCTATCCGAAGGTACTCTGTTCAAAAGACCGTTCGATGGATCACTTTCCATATTCTTGGGGCCGGGGAACACCCAATGTATTTTGAGGGAAGTTCACGAAGGCACCTATGAAAACCATCCGGGGGCAGAATCTTTGGTTTGTAATATAATCTAAGCCGACTATTACTGGATCGACATGGAGAAAGATGGGAAGGGATTTGTATGGAGATGCGGCGGCTGTCAGAGGCGTGAACCAATGATCCATAAACCTGGGGATCTACTACATTTGGTCCTATCACCTGGTCGTTCATGAAATGGAGAATGTAAATTGCCAGTCCCCTACTATCTGCACCCGGTAAGGCTCAATTTATACTGTTTATGACTGACTATTTTTTTAAGTAGGTCAAATCTCAAGTGGTCGAGAAGGCCCAGGAAAAAGAAGCCATCGAATTCATTTGGGACCACATAATATGCCGGTTCGGAATACCAGACGAGATAGTATGTGATAACGGGAAGCAGTTCATCGGCAGCAAGGTAAGCAAATTTTTCGAGGACCATAAGATCAAAAAGATCATGTCAAAACACTACCACCCTAGAGGAAACGGACAGACGGAGTCTACGAACAAGACTATACTTCAAAACCTTAAGAAAAGGTTGACCGATGCCAAAGGGAAAAAGAAGGAAATTCTGCCCGTAGTCTTGTGAGCATACCGTACAACCTCAAAATCTAGTACGAGGGCCACTCCGTTTTCGTTGGTCTAAGGTGTCGAAGCACTAATACTAGTCGAGGTGGGAGAACCGATCATCAGGTTCCAATATGCGATCAAAGAATCAAATGGTGAGGCCATGTGCACAAGCCTAGAGCTATTTGATGAGAGGCGTGAGGCTACCCTAGTCCGGTTGGCCGCCCATAAACAATGAATATAAAGATATTACAACCGAAGATCCAACACGCAACACTTCAATATCGGGGACTTGGTGTTAACAAAAGTAACACTCTACACTCGGAACCCGAACGAAGAGAATCTGAGATCGAATTGGGAAGGACCATATCGAGTCATCAGAGTTTGTATAAGCTCGAGGTAGAAAATGGTGCACAATTACCGGACAACTGGAACGTGACACACTTAAAGAGGTACTATTGCTAAGGTACGACCTCATTCACATTTTTTTTATAATATTATGAATCGGATTAAAACCTGCAGGCAACAACCAAAGGGGAATGTGACCACTAAGCCTGAAAGCACGCGTTGCACTCTTTTCCCTTGAACCAGTTTTGTCCCAAATGAGTTTTCCGGCAAGGTTTTTAACAAGGCAACAGTAAATATTACTAACTTAGAATCGAAGACCGATTTTAAATCGGAGTCAATGGTCTCATCAACAGTATTCGAGCCCTCTCAAGATTGACCTCGAATACATGGGGACATCACCCTCGGGTCGAGCTTTTTAGCAAGGAAGGAAGAAAACTTTGTGCTTAAACAATCTAGGCTCGGTGTTAGGATTTATTAAAAGGTCCAAACGGTCAAGTGAACAGAGTCCATGTAGGCCCCCTTAGTCATAATACGAGCTTTTACACGCTTAAAATCTTGTATGTTACACACGGAAATGAAAGAAAGTTTTTGCTTTGCTAATACACACTTTTGCTTCTTAAAAAGTATCAAGCCTAAGAGCTATTCCTACCTGGGGATTATCGAGCCCAAGGTCCACCCCTATCCGAGCCTAAAGGGCTACCCCCACTCAGAGACTGTCGTCCAAAAAAAGTTCGGGCGACTCGGATTATCAAAAGTCGGAGGCACAAGACCTATTCGGTAGTGCCTAAACCTAAAAGAATACGGCCACCCTAAAATGGTTCGGAGACGTCCGAAGCCCGTAATAAAAAAGATAAGGCATTCAACAAAATTCTAAACATGTTCAAAGGTTGCCCTCGGCAAAGGCATAGTGTAAAAACATTTAAGCAAGCATCTTAGGGAAATTTCTGATCATTTCGAGTTTTCACAAGTTTTGAGAAAAAATTGCATCGAGGACAGGTTTTGTTCGGACCTCCGAAAAATGACTTATTACTACGTTTGATTCTGGGCTAAGGAATTACAAATATTTGCAATTGTAAAAATATGCTAAGAAAAAAGACTTGAAAATTGCCAAAGGGGGGAACTTTTATATATTCCGGAATCTCTTTGCAGGATACAAATACAAAAAAAATCCTAAGGCATTTACGCCTGATCTTCACCGGAGCCTGACTCGTCAATAGAACCGTCAAGGCCTTCGGATTCTTCAGTGCCCTTGGATCCCTCTTCAACTTGGGGTTCAGCTAGCTTCTTGGCCTCGACTTTAAGTCTTTCTGCCTCCTCGATCTCGGCAAATAGGTCGAAGCCTCGGGAATAGATTTCTTCGAGGGTCTCCCTTCGGGATAGCCGCCTCACGTGCTCAGCAATGGTCTTCAGGCGGGCCTCAGCTGCATCAACATCGGCCTTTTATTGGGCCACCATCTCGTTAGCATTGGCCGAGGTTATCTCAAACTAGACCTCGTTATTTTGAGCTCCTTACCAAGGGCATCCCGTTCAGCGATGGCCGAGCCCAGTTGTGCTCGGAGATCCTCATTTTCCTAAGCTCGTGTATCAGCCTTCTCCTTCGCCAACCGAAGCTGAACTTACACCGAAAATATCTTGGCCTGGGCGGTCTCCTTCTCTGAGGCCAGCATGCTCATCTTGCTTTTCCACCCGTCGGCCATTACTTGGATCTCGTCCATCTCCTTGTGGAGTTGGTCCATCTGGTCGATCTTCTGCTGGACCTGCGAAGAATTGTTGTTAGCCTTTGCATTCAGAGCCTCATTTCTAACTTCAAAAACCTTTACTTTTTCCACCAAGTCGGCGTGCTCTTGCCTTAAGGCTGATGCCTCTTACTGCGCTGCATCCAGCTCGGCCTGGAGGTTCTTGGCGACCCCCTCTTGTACATGTCCCTTTTTTGGGAAAGCTCCTTGATCTCGAGCTCGAGTTGATTGACCTCAAACCTATACCGAAGGAAACTCTTGTGGTGAAGTACCGAGGCCTGCAAAAGGGCGAAAAACGTGAGAAACATCAAACACAAATAACAATAGATCGATGGAAAGAAACGATGCCTTACCCGGTTCAGCGCCTGCTACGCCTCATAAAAAAGGCATGGCACGTTCACCTCATTTATTTTTTCCTGATCCTCCTTGGTCACCAGGCATCAGAGGTAGCTAGCTACCCCCACAGGAGCAGACAAAACCCGAGCATCCTGCGGGACGGTAAGTATAATCAATCTCTTATAATCGGGGTCCATATGCGTAGTAGGGAATTGATTGATCAACTTCGGGCTCGAGCTCAGCTTGCCAGCTTCCGACGATGTGTCCTTCTTCAGAAATTCTTGGTCGCCCAGCCCGGAGAAGTCTTCCAAAGAAGACGAGTCCACACCGTCGAAAAAGGAGTGAAGGGGATCGTCTGCACCATGGACCCTCTCATTGGACTTCTCGTTTCTCGCTTCGGCCTCCTCGAGCATGGACTCACTGTAGGAGGGCGTCCCCGAGATTTCAATAACATCGGGCTCTTCCTTTGGAGTAGAGCCGGCATCCTGGAGCTTTTCACCCCAGTTATCCACTTCGGTCTTTTGAGTTGGAGGGGGTTCGATCTCACGATTCTCCCCCTCTGATGCCTCCGAATCCGCAGGATAAGTCATCACATGGGTATCAAAAATAGGTTCATCCTCTGGCTCGTCCCCAAGCCGGAGAAGAGAGTCAGAATCCGGTGCCCGAGATTTGGAGCCCCTCTTAGGATTGCAGAGCACCCTTTTCTTCGGATTTTCAACCTCGGAGCCTGAGGCTTTTTCTCTTCCTTTACTTATTTACCTTCGTGGCAGCAACGAACGGGCGCACATCCTCGTCCCCTTCCGAAGGCCTAAGTTCGGTGGACTTAGTCAAACCTGAAATAACAAAAGGGAATAGGAGCTAGTGTAATAAAAGATAGAAACATGGTATTGGCTATTCAGAAAGAGGCCTTACCATGAGAACATGCCTCCCATCGGCCCTTCAAGAGTCAGCGCCATATGTGCTCAAAGTACGACGTCTGAGTACAAATTCCCACGATCCATTCCTTTAGCCGGGGAATCGCATTGGGAACCCGGGCGATGGATGCACAACCACAAACATGAATGAGCAGAAAGACATTGAAGAAAAGGAATTATGAGGTTTATCGAGAGATTGCACTTACGAGACGTATTCCACTTCTCAGGGAATGGCATGTATTCGGGGAGGGGGGGATCGGGTCTTCAGTTTTCACTCACACAAAGCTTCCCTGCCAGCCCCGGTCTCGGTCTTCGTCGATACTCGAAAATGGGCCTTGTTGGCTCGGCGAGTAAGCTTGATCAGACCCCCTCAAAACATTCGGGGACTGTATAACCAAAGCAGGTGGTCGATCATGAACCGATGGGACTCGGACTTGCTCACGAAGTAGAGGAGGAGGATCACGATACTCCACAACGACAGATGGATTTTCCCGAGGCATGCCTCGTACCTCTTGCAAATGTCCAGAACGATCGGGTGCACCAGGCCCAGTGTGAAGGGGTAAGTGTAAACACTTAAGTACCCCCTCCACGTGGGTAGTAACGAAATGCTCAGGCCGGGGGACTACTACGTCCTCGCCCACCCAATTGCAGTCCTTCCGAACTATTGGAAGAACGTCTTCAGTCACAGAGCATATGTACATCGAGACTTTTTCGCATTGCGTGAAGGCTTTTCGACTTTAAAGTCATCTACAGTTGAGCATCCCTCGGGGATGAACACTTTCAAGAGAGGCTCGGGGACCAGTTTCTTAGCAACCACATCGGGGGAAGTCATTTCCATGGCGACTACTTTAGGGGTGATCGCTTCAGTACCAACGGCTAATTGAGAAGATGAAGAGGAAACTTGTTGAGGAACGAATTTTGATGTTTTGGCCATTGCTATCTGGAGGAGGGTTTGAAATTTTGAAGAAAGAATGCAGTTTTGGAAAAACGGGTTTTGAAGATGAAGAACAAAGTATGAAGATTTAGAGAAAATCTGGAAACTACTATGGAAACTGAAACAAGGATGAAGATATGAAGGTTTGAAGAAGGTTTGATGATGGCTCGAATGCTCGAAGGTAATAATTTAGTCGAAAAGTAGGAAAAGAACAAAGGGAGGAAGCTTTTAGAGGGAAACAACCGACGCTTCGCATTCGGGGGCAACCTGCCAATGAGCGACACGTATCCGAAGTCAGAACGACAAGACTGATGGGATGTTTCGGCTCCCTCGCTGTAACGTACAAAAGAAGGAACCGAATTCATATGTCAGTCCCCATCGTTTCGGCAAGCCTACTCTCTGAGAAACGAGGGGACTATGTGTATACGGGTAAAACCGAGCCCACTGTGCACCCGGTTTTCTCGGTGAGGAAAACTGAGCAGGGACGAGATCGTAAGGAATCGGAGTTAGAGCGAGGAGCCCGTCGTATCGGGGGGCCCGAGGAAAATACCTGCCCTTGAGGGCATCGGGACCACGTTCTCTGAGTCCGGTTCGAGCCTTAAGACTTCGGAGAGCATTACCAAACAATCGCACACGTTAACAAAAGTTCGTGATTCCCTTGCCCAACCATATATCATAACGTGAATCTTGGCCCGTATCGGGAGAAAATCAATGATTAGAGAAATGGAAGATTTTTACCTTTCTTAGAATTGTACTTAGGGTAAAACTTCCCTACTATATAAAGGGAAAGCTTATTAATCATTAGGGACATAGTGACACGCACACCAAGGTAATTTACTTCTGTTCTCTGTGCCTCTAAAAGTTATTCAAAATTTTTATTTTTGTTCATAAGTTCTTCATAAGTGCAACCTCGGAACCAAAGGCAGATTGTTCGTTAAGCTATTAACCGAGCTCGGGATCACCGTTATCATTGGTTTGGTAATTTATTACGTCTTTTATTTTCTTAATATAACGTCATTGATCACTTGTATTGAATTAACCCACATACTCTTAAAACCGCATATAAATTCAATTGTTATCCGTTTTTAAGGGTAAACAATACTTATCCCCTTCATGTGCATGCTTTGTATTTAAATTTGGCCGCGATGTGTGTACCTTGTCCATGGACCTGATTAATACATGTGTTCTTTTGTCAATCGTCAAACCAAAATCACTCAGGTCAGCACTTGCCTTTTTTTCTTTTTTTTTTTCTTTTCTTTTTTTGGTATAAAAAGTCGATATCAGTATGCATGACAGCAATATAATGCAGACTCTTTCTTCCTTATTATCAGTATACAATATATATGCTTAGCTTGTTATTTCTCATAGTGCAATTCAGGCCATGCAACACCAATTAATTTATGCATAAATGATCCAAGTTGAGTTAAAATGGATAATACCAAGAATCTGGACAGAAGTAGTCTTGGGAAATATACTAGTTTTATACAATTCGACTCCCAGTAAAGTAGTGTAGATTGTGCAATAGTTGCTCACTTGGGCACTAACACCTCCTTATTGCTGGCATCCGTCACTCCTTATAGTTCCACTAGCTAGCTTAGTGCAAGGGCTGCTACGAATTCTATAATGTGCACAAGTATTTTATTAACACGTTTGGTTTTTTGCCCTTTTAGTTCGTTTCTTCTCCCATCTTTTTGTTTTTGTTTCTTTTCAAACGAAAGAAATTTAGTGAAGTCCTCTCAGACTGGTGCTTTCAGTTTCTACTTTTAGTTTACGAACAGAATAAGCTTAATCTAAAATCTCCATTGCACAGTTTACCTTCCGATCCCTTTTTATATGTCACTTTATCAATACAATATTGGTCCAAAATATTTGTCACCTTTAAAAAATTAACGATGAAGACATCAATTATCTTTTCTGATTCCAGCATTTAAGAAAGAGTGGAGGATAATTTAGTCGATACCTCCTATGGTCAGGGGCGAAGCTATACTTTGGTAAGATTGAAAAATTACACTGTATATATATGTAAAATATCAAGTTTTAGAGGTACATAATATATGTCGAACACTCTTTGTCGGGACTCTTTTAACTTCTTTCAAGTTTGAACACTCTTGAGGAAATTCATGGCTTCGCTACATCTTATGGTTAATGCTAACTAAATGATTTTCTTCATGTTATGTCAAAATTTGAGACGACAAATAAAAAGGACCGGAGGGAGTAGGAAATTAACAAAAATTAGTGCAAGTACAGCTCTGAATTCCTGTATCCATGCAGAAGTAGGTAAGTCAACTTGGGCATTATTTTTATCTTCAGTTTGCTGAGTTTCAAAAGGCATATACTACTTTATTTTAGTATAGAGCAGCTGATAATTTTTTAAAGAATGATGGATTAGTACCAAACTTCACTGAAACAGACATACTTTTTACTGAGCATGAAATTTTGTTTGCTTATAAATAGAGGCTCCTACTCACTCCTGATGTTATACAGTGAAAAAAAGAGTACTACTATTTACTGCATATGCAATCATGAACACCAAAAGCCATATGCCTTTAACTAACTCTTTGTTTTGCTTCTTCTTTCTCAGTTCTTTTGTGTATGGGCAACTTAATTATAAATATTACGACGCCACCTGTCCCAACCTCACTAAAATCGTTAGATATGGCATCTGGTCTGCTATTTCTAATGAAACCAGAATGGCTGCCTCTCTTTTGCGCCTGCACTTCCATGACTGTTTTGTTAATGTATAATTGATGTACTTTTTTAATTTTATGCCCATCATATGCACTAACATAAGTACGGGGCAAGTGCACACATAGTCATTCTCAGGATGCTATTTATAGATTAGTCAGTACTTATTTTGTCGTAAAATTTTGAACTAAAAATCTTAATTTTATGATAATTCAGGACGCTTTTGTCCCGATTGTAAAACTGAAATTCAGGATGCACTGACTAATTCCTAAATTAGCAGCCCTTTAGAGGGGTTGTCTAGTGTCATTTCTACCATAAGTACATACATAGTTAATGCCAATGATCTGATTGCTTATTTCTTTTAAAAATGTTTTATGTTGTCTAGGGATGCGACGGGTCTGTACTACTCGACGATACTAGTACATTCACAGGAGAGAAGAATGCATCTGCTAATCGAAACTCAGCCAGAGGATTTGAAGTCATTGATACAATAAAAGCTAACGTGGAGAAAGCTTGTCCATCTACAGTTTCATGTGCTGATATACTTACTCTAGCAGCTAGAGAAGCTATCTATCTCGTAAGATTTTTCTTATCAAAAGGCTTTCAGATTCTTGATCAATATTCTTTGCCTAAAAATTGATCTTCTTGTTTGAACAAATGTTTTCAGACTGGAGGGCCATATTGGTCAGTTTCTTTGGGCCGTCGAGATAGTCTTACCGCAAGTCAAAGTGCTGCTAATGCTCAGATTCCATCACCTTTCGAGCCCTTAGAAAACATTACTGCAAAATTTGTTTCAAAGGGTCTTGACGTAAAAGATGTTGTGGTGCTATCAGGTACTAAACCTAAACCAAGATGCAACTTTTCCTTTTATAGATCCACTTCAATCCTAATAAAAGATCCTTTTTAGGGTTAATTTCACTTGTGATCACTTAAGTTTACTCATTATAATAGTAAAATCATAAAACTGTTTTTTTTTCATACCATAATCTTGAACCTTACTCATTTAGAACAGTTCGTCAGAAAACTATTCTTCGTCAAATTAAAGTATTTGCACTATGAATGAATTGCTCGAGGAATACAAATGATAGAAATGTCAATTTTCAACATTTTTTTATGACATGTTTCTCGCCACATTGGCACTTTGCGCTCTGAAAATCCCACATAAAAAAAATCACCTTTGATAAATTGGGAAATTGGTTCTCAACCAAGATTAATTAGTCGTTTTCATAGTTGATCATCCATATATACATGATTTGATGCAGGTGCCCACACCATTGGATTTGCTCAATGTTTCACCTTTAAGCAAAGGCTGTTTGACTTTGATGGATCTGGAAATCCTGACCCAACTCTGGATTCATCATTGCTAGGCAATCTGCGGAGCGTATGTCCCAACCAAAATGATTCAGATTCCAACTTGGCTCCATTAGATTCAGTCACAATCAACAAGTTCGATAATGTATATTTCAAGAATCTGTTGAACAATTCTGGGCTTCTTCAGTCAGACCAAGCTTTAATGAATGATAATAATACTGCTTCAATGGTGTCAACTTACAGCAAATATCCATACCTATTTTCCAAGGCGTTTGCAGCATCTATGGTGAAGTTGACCAACTTAGGTGTGTTAACAGGACAAGATGGAGAGATCAGAAAGAACTGTAGGTTGGTGAATTAGAAAGTTCGGATTGTGATATAATTAGCTAATAATGTATCCTCAATGTATGTTTGATGTAGTATAGAAAGGAATTCACTGTCTTTGAAATTGAAGTCCATGTGCTCGGCCAATTTCATTGCTTTAGAACTAAGATATATCGCATATTTCGACATGGTACTATTTGTATGAGCCCTTTAATTAACTCGAGCAATGTTTTTTTGTCTATAAGTGAAAAAGCTAGTTTTGTACTACGAAACAGCTTGAAATCAAAGCTGCGCGAGTTGGAAACTTGGAATGCAGATATGGGCAAAGGTGTATAACAAATGATTGAAAGTTAACTAACTAGAGACAAGAAAGGAAACAAGTACTTGTAATTTGTCTTTGCATGCCAAAATTGTTAGTACAAAATACATGAACATATAATGGCGCACCTACTTGAGTTTAGTGGTGTTCAGAATTTTTCTTGGTTCAGTGATATCTTGTTTGGCTGTCACTACAATAAATGTTAAATTTAACTACGGTATAAAATTCGTCACTAATTGTTCATTGTTCGTGATAAAAACTTAATTCGTCTTTAAATACGAACCACATACTTTTAATGACAAAACATAAAATTTCATAGCAAAGTTACGTCTGGTAAAGTTTTCCACCAAAAAATAAGTTGGCGTCATTTATTGAGTAATATTAGCCACAAATTTGAAGCTATCGATGACAAATATTTTGTCGCTAATATAATAATGTACTCAATTAGTGACAAATCATTATTTGTCTTGGAATTAATTAAATTTTGGACACGAATAATTTTTCACAAAAAATATGTTGTTGCAATAGGGACGAATTAGAATTCGTAGATAAGGGACGCTACATTGGCACATGAAAAACTGAAGAAGCAACATACTTGTCTTTTTTAGTTTACCATTGTTCACGTATTTCACTTAATTAGACATTTTATGTTTTTGTGATTTCACTTTGTTTACTCAATGAGTTTGTACTCACATGTTATCTTTGAATAATTATAGATGTAGTAGTATATTGATCTCGGCCAAATTCACATCACAATTAGGTAGTGGTCGATGCAATAATAAACCTAACGAAGGTCGGGATCGAATCCACAGTAAGTTAGAATAGGAATTAGGTGTATATCTAGTGTGAGTGTATGTTTTGCCTAAATTACTATTCCACATACTTGATTGTTGTTTTACTTTTACTTTGTTCTATTGTTTGCAAGTATAAAACTAAGAGACTATTTTGGTTTTGTTATTTTTTCAAATGATAAAAGGATCTAGGGTCGTGACTTCCACCTAGGTGGTTACCTAACGGGTTCTAAACTCTAGGGCAAGTTTGATTGGTCAGAGTTGTAATATAGCAATCACTCTCAAATACTCACTTTATACCTCTCGGTAGTTTGAGTGATTTTGCGCAATTTGACTTTCTCAAGTCCAAATGGGTATTGCACAAAACAAGTGATAAATGCTCAAATCGGGTTTTACTATCTCTAGATTCAACTTTTTAATTGGAGCTATCAATTTCTTGAGTTCACCCCAATTTCTTATTAGCCAAGTTTTCCTAGACTTAGCTTAGTCTCTCTTTCTCAAGTAGAGACTATGTGAATTAGGCATGAATCAATGTCTGCAACCATTAGTTCTTGAATTCAAGCAAGAACTAGGCTAAATATCACTAACACAATCACAAAGAAGCCCTAATTCAAACACTCATTAAGTACCCACACTAGGGTTGAGTCATAACCCTAGCTAGAAATTTAGCAACTCATAAAAAATGCAGAAATTAAAGAAGAAATAAAGATAGAATCCATAATAATTAATTATGGGATGAAAATCTAATGTTTGGAGACAAATCTAGTACAAACTTACTTAAAGCAGTAAAGAAAAACGGCTCAGGTGCTCCTCTCAAAACTCCCTTAACCTAAAAATGACAAAAAGTCTTATTTATACTAAGCTGAAAATATCTGACAAAAATGCCTTTGCGGAGATTGAGCGACCGCATAATTCTGAGTGTGGTCCGCACTCTGAGCTTAACTGGTCAACTGGGCCTTCTGTGGTCGCACAAATTTGGGATGCAACCGCACTTCATTTAGTTGTGCGTACCGCACATTTCTGAGTGCGGCCGCACACTTGACTTGGGCTGGGATCTGGACCTGCTTCTGCGGACCGCATATTTGTAAGTGCGGCTGCACACTGGCTTCTGCGGCCGCACAATAATCATGCGGTCTGCACAGCTTCACTTCAATGTTCTCTGTATCTCTTCCTCTGCGGTCCGCATACTAGTGAATGCGGTCGCACACTGACTTCTGCAGCCGCACAATAATTGTGTGGTCCGCACAGCTTCGATTGCTCAAAATTTCCAAGTCTCTGAACCTCTCTTCTGCGGCCGCACCAAAACTATGCGGTCTGCATACTCTGAAGCTAATTTTGACAGGGTTCCTTTATTATTTGCGGCCGCACACAGTATTATGTGTTCCGCATTATAAGCACTTTTGCCCTTTTTTTGCTCCTTTTCCAATTTTGACTCCTTTTTTAGTTGATTTACAACTCTTTGGTTCGTTTTCCCATATTCCTGCAAGAAAGCTTATTTCATTATTTATCGGGATACCTTTAAGCTTTTTTGAGCTAAAACACAAGTAAAAGAGGGCAAATAAGCGATCAAAATCCCTGCTTATCAACTCCCCAAAACTTAAGCTTTTTTGCTTGTCCTCAAGCAATTAAGGCAATTCTCACCTCCATTAGAAAAAGGATATTTCAGTTGTCCTAAGTTGAGTCAAAACACAAATCAATTGGGATCAACAATTATCCATACAATCATGAATCATTAACAAGCTTATGATTTGAAAATTGAAGAACAAATGTCTCTAATGTGACACTTGATCATCAAGGGTTGAATTTGTTCATCAAGGAAGCTCGCACTTTCATGCACGTCACTATGGATCCCAAACTCCTCCTCCTATACTCCCTGGAATCTCATCTCGCTTACGAATGAAGAATTCAAAATAATGACTCGAGGAAGACTCGCTCATCACTCTCAAAAGAATGTCACAAGCCCGACTCCAAGTACCATATGATTGCCCCTCATGTAGATCACCACTAATGTAAGCTTTCTCGGCTTTAAATCACGTAGGAATTTTTCGGCATGTAATGAAGGCTTTGGATTAAGGAGGGTAATATCAGATTGGAATTGGTTCATATTTCCTTTAGCACTTCATATTCTCTTGTTGGCTCATACTTTGCCGACTCTTTGCGTCATTTTCTTTTCCCTTAGGGGGATTAGAGAGACTTGACATTACTCTTTATTTTTTATGCTATTTACTATCTCCTTCTTTGCTTTCTCCATGATTCTCACTTTTTCTTTCTTTTGCATTTTTTCAACCCTTTCACATTGTTCACTTTCTTTTTGTGTTTTTCTTTGTTCTTCCTTTCTTTTTCTTTGCCTTTTTCTGTTTTTCATTTCTTTTGTCTTTTTGTGCCTTGAAACCATATGTAAATTCCTCGTCTCTCCCCCAAACTTATGTTTTTACCATTTGAATCACATGAGCGTTAAAGAAAAGTTGGTGCCAAGAGAGAGTCACTATAAAACGATTAAATGCTTGTAAAATGATTATTGAATAGAAAGGTTTTAGGATCAAAAGGATTTACTAAGGATGATATCATTGGTGGCCATGGAAGGTATCACGACCCAAATTCTATTCTAGGTCGCGATGGCACCCAACCCGAAGTTAGGCAAGCCAACACTATTTGACAAGTGAGTCCCACCTTATTCTATTAAAAATGTTTCCAACAATATCTTATTTTAGATCACTAAGCATGTAAAAGAAAATAGGAAGGCAATTTAAATTGTAAATGACAAAAAGAGTCGAGTTTAAATAATTACATCCGCAAAAGAATAGTCTACCAATGTGTGTGCCAGGAACTAGTGTCACAAGTATACGGGCATCTAGTAGAATGAACAAAAGAATACATCTACCCTACTGTCCGAACTAGAGTAGACATAAGAAAAAAGGGAAAAGACTCCAACGTGCTGTTGAGTGGCATCAAGAGAAGCAACTCACCGTGGAACCCCTGTCTCAGAAATCAAGAACGTGCTCCGGACTGGTAACCAGATGAACCCGCCTCAAAAACTGTACAATTAAGTACAGAAGTGTAGCATGAGTACATAAACATTATGTACCTAGTAAGTATCCAGTCTAACCTCGAAGAACTAGTGATGAGGGGTCGACTTGACACTTACCAGGGCCAAACAATATACTTAAGCATGTACACCAAGGCTAAATAGTAGAAAAATAACAGGAAAATCACAAGCTTTTCTATAATTATATATATGCATAAATCCTTGTCATTTCAGTTGACAATTTATATCCCAGGGCATTTAAACAGTCTAAAAATTCACGGGAAAGTGCCAACAGATAGCATGCACATATAATGCCGAGGACGTACGACCCGATCCAACAAAATAATAAATGTGCATTGCCGAAGGGTCGAACGACGCGAACCATAGATGCATTTATTAACCTGCCGAGGCGAACGACCCGCTCCCATGAGAGTGTTGGAAGGAATCACTCCGCTCGCGGAATATAATTGCGAAGCGGTCAAACATAAACATAACATATTTCTCTTCTTCCTTAATTCCGTTTAAAAATAATAATTTACTTGTAACTTTCAATTTTCTTAAGATCTTGAAATAAATTCCACCCAATACAATTAGCGTATGAAATAATAAACAGTATTCACAAGTCATGGTGTGTACCTAAACTACCCGGACATAACAAGTATAGTCACCATGTACGGACCTCGTCACCTCGTGTGTACGTAGTCCCCCACAATTATTCACACATCATATAAGTTCACCTATGGGGAGATTTCCCTCTTACAAGTTAGAAAGGAGACTTACCTCATTTTCGGGCCTACTTCCAACTCAAGAATACTTACAAACTCTCAAACCGGAGCCGCACAATCCGAAACTATTAAAATAACGTAAAAACCAATCATTATAGGCTTACAAGTTCATATTCTAGTTATTAAAGTGATTATCCAACCCCAAAAGCAAGGTTCCCAAAATTCACCCCCGGGCCCACCTGCTCGGATTCCGGAAATTCTTAAGTGAAGTCGTTCCCCATAACATAAGGATCATTAATATATAATTTTTACTAGGTTCCATAACAATTTTCGTGGTAAAATCCCATTTTTATCAAAACCCTAGGTTTTATCCTAAACCCATAATTATCACTAATCTTTATGTATTAATCTACCCAAAAATCAAGTATTAAACTCACAACAAGTAGGAATAACTTACCTCTCAAATACTAAGTTAAAATCCCCTCTTTGGAAGCTCCTAAATCGCCCAAGATATGATAAAGGACCCCAAATAAGCCTAAGTCCCGTTTTTAAAACACCTTACTGCCTCCAATCATTTTTGCACCTGTGGCGCGTGGACCGCACCTGCGGATGGCCAACCACAGTTGCGGTCGCTCCAGAACTGGTGCACCAGCCGCTCACTTTGAGCTTGGACTCGCCTCGCGTGACGTCCGAATGATATCCGGGCCCCCCGAGGCCCCGTTCAAACATACCAACAAGTCCTAAATCATAAAACGGACTCACTCGAACCATCGGAATGATCTAAACAACGTTAAAACCAAGAATCACACCCTAAAACCAATTGAATCAAACTTATGAACTTCAAGTTCTTAAATCTACTTTCAACACGCCGAAATGTACTTACACTACTCCGAATGACACCAATTTTTGCATGCAAGTCTTAAATGAAATTACAAAACTATTCTCGGTCTTGAAATTCTGTTTGGATCTCGATAACCTTGAAACACGTTCCAAACCTCAATTACAAAATTTCAAGAATCTTATTTCGCTTTTTGGTGCCAAAACACACCCGTGTCATCCAAAACCCGTTCCGAACATACGCCCAAGTCCGAAATCATCATACGAACCTATTGGAACCTTCAAATCCCGATTTCGACGTTGTTTACTCTAAATGTTGACTGGAGTCAAACTTGGCCTTTTAGGCCAACCTTAAGGAACCAAGTGTTCCAATTTAAACCCAAACTTTTCCAAATCCCAAACCCACCATCCCCCGAAGTCATAAATCAATAAAAGAAAATACAAGAAGTCTTATTTAGGGGTAAGGGGTTCTAGGAAGCAAAACGATCGGTCGGGTCATTACATTCTCCACCTCTTAAACAAACGTTCATCGTGGAACGGGTTTAGAATCATACCTGGAGTGATGAACAAGTGTGGGTATCTACTTCGGATGTCCTCCTCGGACTCCCAAGTCGCCTCATCGGCTGGTTGGCCCCTCCATTGGACCTTCACAGCGGAAATCCTGTTAGACCTCAACTGGCGCTCCTGCCTATCAATAATAGCAATTAGTTCCTCCTCGTAGACCAACCTCTCGTGTAGCTAAATGGTACTAAAGTATAACACATGAGACAAGTCGACGTGGTACCCCCGAAGCATAGATACGTGAAAAACTAGATGAACACCTGATAAGCTAGGAGGTAGAGAAAGCTCATAAGCAACCTCCCCAACTCGCCTCAACACCTCAAATGGGCCTATAAACCTTGGGCTCCACTTGCCTTTCTTCCCGAACCTCATAATACCCTTCATCGGTGAGACTTTCAAGAGAACCTTCTCGCCGACCATGAATGATACGTCACGTGCCTTCTGATTTGCGCAACTCTTCTGTCTAGAATGTGCCGTGCGAAGCCTCTCCTAAATCAACTTTACCTTTTCTAAGGCATCTTTTACCAAATCGGTACCGTATAACTTAGCCTTGTCAGGCTAAAACCACCCAACGGGGGAACGACATCATCGTCCATATTAAGCCTCAAATGGAGCCATCTCAATGCGTGACGGATAGTTGTTGCTGTAAGCAAACCCGAACAAGGGCAAGAACTGGTTCCACTGCCCTCTAGAGTCAATCACGCATGCCCTGAGCATGTCCTCCAATATCTGAACTGTCCGCTCCGACTGCCCATCGGGCTGAGGATGAAATGATGTGCTGAGCTCTACACGGGTGCCCAACTCTCTCTGTACGGCTCTCTAGAAATGCAAGGTGAACTGAGGACCTCTATCTGGTATGATGGACACGGGCACCCCGTGCAATCGAACTATCTCCCGAATGTAGATCTGGGACAACCTCTCTGAAGTATAAATAGTGTCCACTGGAATGAAGTGTGCTGACTTGGTCAATCTGTCTATAATAACCCAAACCGCATCAAACTTCCACAAGGTCCGCAGAAACCCAACTACAAAGTCCATGGTGATATGCTCCCATTTCCACTCAAGTATAGGCATCAGCTGGAGTAGGCCTCCTGGCCTCTAGTTCTCACACTTAGCCTGTTGGAAATTTAGACATCTAGCCACATACTACACTATGTATTTCTTCATCCGCCGCCACCAGTAGTTCTGCCTCAGGTCACAATACATCTTCGTAGCACCTGGATAAATAGAATACCGTGAAATGTGTGCCTTCTCTAGAATCCTCTCCCTCAAGCCATCAGCATTAGGAACACATAGGCGACCTTGAAGTCACAGAACACCATCCTAGCCAAAAGAAACCTCCTTAGCACCACCCTGTAGTACCGTCTCTTTGAGAACTGCCAAGTGCGGATCATCAAACTACCGAGCCTTGATTTGTCCCAATAATGAAGACTGAGCAACAACACACGCAAGAACTCGGCTGGGCTCTGAAATGTCTAGCCTCATAAGTCTGTTAGCCAAGGACTAAATGTCCAGGGCTAGTGGCCTCTCCTCCGCTGAAATGAATGCCAAGCTACCCATACTCTCTGCCTTCCTGCTTAAGGCGTCTGCAACCACATTCGCCTTGTCGGGATGATAAAGAATGGTGATTTCATAATCCTTCAGTAACTCAAGACACCTAAGCTGCCTCAAATTAAGGTCCCTTTGCTTGAACAAGTGCTGTAAACTGCGGTGGTCTTTATAAACCTAACAAGACACTCCATACAAGTAATGCCTCCAAATCTTAAGAGCATGAGCAATCACTGCCAACTCCAAATCGTGTATGGAGTAGTTCTTCTCATGGATCTTCAACTGATGTGAAGAAAATGAAATAACTCGACCCTCTTGCATCAATATATATCCTAAGCCAACGCGTGAAGCATCACAATAAACTGTATACATCCCCGAACCGGAAGGCAACACTAGAACTAGTGTTGTGGTCAAAGCTTTCTTGAGATTCTGAAAGCTTGCCTCTGGGTAAATCTAGTCAGAGAGGCTGCAATGGATGAGAAGCCCTCCACAAACCGACGATAATAACCTGCCAATCCCAAGAAACTCCTGATCTCGGTCGCTGAAGTGGGACGTGGCCAACTCTGAACTGCCTCAATCTTTTAGGATCCACCTTGATACCCTCTCCGGATACCACATGCCCCAAGAATTCTACAGAATCCAACCAAAACTCACACTTGGAGAACTTAGCATACATATTTTGTTCCCGCATGGTCTGGAGCACTACTCTCAAATGCTGCTCGTGCTCCCCTAGGCTACGTGAGTAGATCTAGATGTCATCAATGAAGACAATGATAAAAGAATCAATATAAGGCCTGAACACCCTGTTCATTAAATCCATAAACGTTGTTGGGGCAGTAGTCAAGCTAAAGGGCATCACTAGGAACTCATAATGACCATATCTAGTACAGAAGGTAGTCTTCGGAACATCTGAGTCCCGAATCCTCAGCTGATGATACCCCGATCTCAAGTCAATCTTAGAAAACACCCTAGCACCCTGCAACTGGTCAAACAAATCATCGATGCACGGCAATGGGTACTTTTTCTTCATGGTAACTTTGTTCAACTGGCGGTAGTCAATACACATCCGCATAGTCCCATCCTTCTTCTTCACAAATAACACTGGAGCACCCAAGGCGATGCACTTAGTCTGATAAACCCCTTAGCTAGAAACTCCTCAAGCTGTTCTTTCAATTATTTCGGAGACATACGGTACGGTGGAATGGATATAGGTTGGGTGCCTGGAGCCAAGTCAATACAGAAATCGATATCACGCTCTGGATGCATGCCTAGGAGGTCAAAAGGAAACACATCGGTGAAATCCCAGACTACTGGCACTGAATCGATCGTTGGAGACTCTGCAATGGTGTCCCGCACATAAGCGAGATAAGCGAAACAACCCTTCTCAACCATACGTCGAGCCTTCAGAAAAGAAATAACCCGACTAGATGCACTAACTGAGGAACCTCTCCACTCCAAACTCGGCAACTCAGGCATGGCTAATGTAACAGTCTTGGCATGGAAATCTAGGATGTCGTGATAAGGATATAACCAGTCCATGCCTAGGATGACCTCAAAGTCGGTCATATCCAGTAACAAAAGGTCTGCTCTGGTCTTGAACCCACAGAATGTGACCATACAGGACCGATAGATCCGGTCCACAACCACAGAATCGCCCACAGGTGTGGATACATAAAGAGGAGTACCCGAGGACTCACGAGGAACATCCAGGAAATGAGCAAACAGAGATGATACATATGAATAGGTATACCCTGGATCAAATAATACTGAAGCCTCCCTACCGCGGACGGAGATAATACCTATGATAATTACATCTGAGGCCAATGCATCTGGTCTGGCCGGAAAAGCATAAAATCTTGCTGGAGCGATAGCTGGTCGGCCTCCATATGGCTGAACGGAAGTTGACTGCACTCCCTCTACCTGGCCTCCACCTCTGGAACAAACCCTACCAACCTGTCCTCCACCTCTGGGTGGTCGGACCGCCGGTGCTAAAACCATAGGTTGATGGCCCTGCTGCACTGCCTTGCCCCGAAGCCTGGGGCAAAACCTCTTCATGTGACCTAGATCCCCACACTAGTAACAACCTCTTGGCACCATAGACTGTTGCCCTTAAGACTGGCCCTGGTGGCCGGAATAACCACCGGAGGAACCCTAAATGGCTGGGGGACGATATGAACTCTCTGGAATAGCACTAAAATAGGCGCTAGAAGAAACCTGATGACTAGAATGCCCGTCGGAGGAACCCTGAATAGTTGGTGGACGATAAGAACTCTCCGGCATCGCACTGAAATAAGGCCTCACTGGAGCACCTCAAGGAGGTGGTGGTGGTGCTGAATATGGGGGCCTGCTGGGATGGCCCCTCCCAAACTGACCTCTGCCCCTAATCGGAGCACCTCTAAAATCTCCAGAAAACCGAGCTCTCTTATCCTGCTGCCCCTGCTCCCTACTCCTCAGGCGATAGCCCTCAGTCCTGTGAGCGATCTTCACTACTAGCTGATAAGGAGTCTCCACCTCCATCTCTCGGGCCATGTTGGCCATACTACCAGAGTGCAACCCTGCTACAAATCTCCGCACTCTCTCTGCATCAGTAGGAAGTATCATAAGTGAATGACGAGACAACTCAGAAAACCTCGCCTTGTAGTCGGTCACTAACATCTGACCCTGGTCAAGCTGCTCAAACGCGTACCGCAACTCTTCCCTCTCAGAGGATGGGATATACTTGTCCAGGAATAACTAAGTGAAATTCTCCCAGGTGATGGGAGGAGAACCTGCTGGCCTGCCAAGAACATAAGACTGCCACCATCCACGGGCCCTGCTCTCTAGCTGGAAAGTGGTGAAGTCAACCCCATGAGACTCCACTATCCTCATGTTGTGTAGTCTGTCCCTGCACCTATCAATAAAATCTTGAGCATCCTCATGACGCTTGCCCCCGAAGACAGGAGGGTGAAGTCTAGTCCATCTGTCTAATAACTTCTGCGGATCATCGTTCGCAGCTGGTCGGGGCTCAGGTGCTACTGCTGCAACTGGATGGGCTCCGCCCACGGGTAGGGTAGCCGGAGTCTGATAAACCGCATCTGCATGTCCTGGGGCCTGGGCAGTAGGGGTCTGTGCTCCCCCTCTCGCCTGAGATATGGCCGGATCCGTTGGAAATAAATCAGTCTGGGTCATAGTGTCCATGAACCGCATCATACAACCCATGACCTCCTGAAAGCCTGGCACAGTCATGAAATCCACCGGGGCAGGATCTGCTACGGGACCTTTCCCTGATCCTCAACGATACTGCTGGATCTGCTGGTGGTGTAACTGGAGTAGCTCTAGGATGACCTCGTCCCTTACCTCGGGCTGGTGCCCTCTCCCGGCCTCTACCTCGGCCTCTAGAAACAGGGGGAGTAGCTCCTCCCGGGTCCGGAATACGCCTATTCACCATCTGTGAGAAAATAGGAGAATGAAATTTAGTATACCATCAACTGCACGATAGAAGATGAATAAAGAGAAATTTCCTAACACCTTATAGCCTCCCGAAGATAAATACAGACATCTCCATACCGATCTGCAAGACTCTATTAGGTTTGCCAATTACTTGTGAAACCTACGTGAACCTAGTGCTCTGATACCATATTGTCACGATCCAAATTCTATTCTAGGTCGTGACGGCTTCCAACCCGAAGTTAGGAAGCCAACACTATTTGACAAGTGAGTCCCACCTTATTCTATTAAAGAAGTTTCCAATAATATCTTATTTTAGATTACTAAGCATGTAAAAGAAAATACGAAGGCAATTTAAATTGCAAATGACAAAAAGAGTCGAGTTTAAATAATTACATCCCCAAAATAATAGTCTACCAATGTGTGTGCCAGGAACTAGTGTCATAAGTATACGGGCATCTAGTAGAATGAACAAAAGAATACATCTACCCTACCGTCTGAACTCGAGTAGATAGAATGAGCAAAAAGGGAAAAGACTCCAACGTTTTGCTGAGTGGCATCAAGAGAAGCAGCTCACCGTGGAACCCCTATCTCATAAATCAATAACGTACTCCGGACTGGTAATCAGATGGACTCGCTTCAGAACCTATACAATTAAGTACAGAAGCGTAGCGTGAGTACATAAATATTATGTACCCAGTAAGTATCCAGTCTAACCTCGAAGAAGTAGTAACGAGGGGTCGACTTGAAACTTACTAGGGCCAAACAATATACTTAAGCATGTGACTAAGCATGTATACCAAGGCTAAATAGCAGAAAAATAACAGGAAAATCACAAGCTTTTCTATAACTACATATATGCATAAATCCTTGTCATTTTAGTTGACAATTTATATCCCAGGGCATTTAAACAGTCTAAAAAAACCACAGGAAAGTGCCAACAGATAGCATGGGCATATAATTTCGAGGACGTACGACTCGATCCAACAAAATAATAAATGTGCACTGTCGAAGGGTCGAACAACGGGAACCATAGTTGCATCTATTAACTTGTTGAGGCGGATGGCCAGCTCCAATGAGAGTGTTGGAAGGAATCACTCTGCTCACGAAATATAATTGTGAAGTGGTCAAACATAAACATAACATATTTCTCTTCTTCCTTAATTCCGTTTAAAAATAATAATTTACTTGAAACTTCCAATTTTCTTAAGATCTTGAAATAAATTCCACCCAATACAACTAGCATATGAAATAATAAATAGTATTCACAAGGTATGGTGTGTACCTAAACTACCAAAATATAACAAGTATAGTCACCATGTACGGACCTCGTCACCTCGTGCGTACGTAGTCCTCCACAATTATTCACACATCATATAAGTTCACCTATGGGGAGATTTCCCTCTTACAAGGTTATAAAGGAGACTGACCTCGTTTCCGGGCCTACTTCAAACTCAAGAATGCTCTCAAACTCTCAAACCGGAGCCACACAATCCGAAAATATTCAAATAACGTAAAAACCAATCATTATAGGCTTACAAGTTCATATTCTAGCTATTAAAGTGATTATCCAACCCCAAAAGCAAGGTTCCCAAAATTCACCCCCGGGCCTAAGGATCATTAATATATGATTTTTACTAGGTTCCATAATAATTTTCGTGGTTAAATCCCATTTTTATCAAAAACCTAGGTTTTATCCCAAACCCATAATTTTCACTAATCTTTATGTACTGATCTACCCAAAAATCAAGTATTAAACTCATAACAAGTAGGAATAACTTACCTCTCAAATTCTAAGTTGAAATCCCCCCTTTGGAAGCTCCTAAATCGCCCAAAGATATGATAAACGACCCCAAATAGGCCTAAGTCCCGTTTTTAAAACACCTTACTGCCTCCTGTCATTTTCGCACCTGTGGCGTGTGGATCGCACCTGTGGTCTCGCTTCTGCGGGCCATAGGCTGCATCTGCAGAGAGAGGAAGGCTGGTAGGGGATCGCACCTGCGAAATGGTGCCCGCACCTGCGAAAGGGGGGCCGCATATGTGGATCCTGGCATCCGCTCAAAGGTCGCATCTGCGAGGCTTCGACTGCTTGTGCGGTCTCGCACCTGCGGCTGGCCAACCACAGGTGCGGTTGCACCAGAACTCGTGCACCAGCAACTCAGTTTATGATTGGAATCACCTCGTGCGACGTCTGAATGACATCTTGGGCCCCCGAGGCCCCATTCAAACATACCAACAAGTCCTAAATCATAAAACGGATTCGCTCGAACCCTCAGAACTGTCACGACCAAATTTCCTTCTATTGGGTATCGTGATGGCACCTAGTCTTAAGGACTAGGTAAGCCTAATATTCATGAAATGACAACAATAATAAATAGAATCTAATATTTTTCTGAAATAAATAACTCTTTACACATTTTATATTCCCAAAACCCTGAAGTACAAGTCCTAACTTTAAAGGAATTACACTAGAATCTCTAAAAAATACCACTGTTCAGAAATAAGTACAACAGTGCAAACAAAAATATAAGAGGGTGACTCCAAAATCGCGAATGCTGAAGCGATTTTACCTTGAGTCTCCACAACAGCAACTGCGCTACTAACAATCTATCGGTCGGCTATGCGAAAACCTGGAATCTACAAAAAAATGTGCATAAGAGTAGTATGAGCACACCACAACTGTGCCCAATAAGTATTAAGACTAACCTCGGTGAAGTAGTGACGAGGACTAGTCAAGACACCACTGGTCAAATAAATTAAACAGGGATCAATATAGAAATGGAAAAATATGACATCTATCTAATGACTACACAATATAGCAAATAACAAAAAAAAACATTTACAAGGCAGAAGGAAATGCAGCAACAACAACGGAAAAACATAATAATACACAGAAATGATAGACAAAGATACAAGCCAGAACCAGAATATCACAACACAATAAGAACACCAGTAACTCAACAATACATTAGTATTCCACATCATGACTTAGCCTACAATCCACTAAATTGGTCAAACCTTCGAGTGAAAACCTTTAAAATGTAAGTTTTTATTGAAAGCTTTGAATATAGTTAATTAAAAATGGAAAATTTCCTTTGAAACATACTTTTCTCCGGATACACACACACACAAATACACACACACACACACACACACACACACACACACACACATATATATATATATATATATATATATATATATATATATATGTTGGAAAGAGAAATCTTTAAAACATAGTTTCCTTCAAAATACATGATTTCCAAATATACTTCCCCAATAAATGACTTCCAAATATCATTTTCTGCAAGACAAATGCTTTTCAAATATACCTTTGAAATAAAAGTCCTTCTGACATAATTTTCTTCATGGAAAATACTTTTTCAGCTATACTTTTCAATTAAAATCTTTCGATCAAAATCTCCTCAGGATAAATCTACTGGAACTCAGTCCGTAACTCAGAATTTGTCATGCAGTACAGGGGGAAAGCTCCCGGAATCTCGTCCGTAGTCCCAATTTAAATATGCAATGCAGTACATGGGGAAATCTCCCGGAATCTCGTCCGTAGTCCCAATTTAAATGTGCAATGCAGTACTGAGGAAAACAACCAGAATGCGTAAAAACAACACACATTGCCACAGCAGGCGCAAAAGCAACAAAAGACAGAATACAAGGTGCGGCGAGCAAATCAATACAAAGACTTAAATCACAAGAATGGTAAAATTCACTCATAAGAAGTAGTCACTGAAGGGAAATACCAAGCACAAGTGAAACGATATAACGAGGGGAAAACAAAACAAATATAGCAACGATTCACAATATTCAAGTCATCAATAAGAAACCAATCATCCCGGCAAGGGAAACAACTATAACCAATCTCGCCTAAACAATCAACTAAACCTAAGTAGCACTTAAAGGAAAATCATATAAATCACAATGTACGACTCACGGGCATGCTTGACACCAACGTATAGATATTCCAATCGCTGGTAAACAATTATAGGGCGAGATTATGCTAATTCTAGTCAAATAGGCAATTTATGAAGGAAGATATAGCACGACTGTAGAAAAGATAAAGTCTTCAGTTAAGTCAAATTACAGTCAAATATGTCCACGTAGGCACTCGTCACCTCGCGTACGCGGGCTACAATCAACATAGAAGACTCAATCCTAAGGGGTAGTTCCCCCACACAAGGTTAGGCAAGATACTAACCTCAACCGCTCGGACCAAACTTGAAATACGCTCTTTCCACGAGTATCCGACTCCGAATGGCCCAAATCTATTCAATTTGATTACATAATGTAAATATCACTTTAAGGAATCAAAATAGCTAATAAGTTCAAAGCTAATACGCGAAATTAGGAAAATTACCAAAAAAGTCCTCGGGCCCACGTCTTGGAAACGAGTGAAAGTTAAAAATTTAGAACACACATTCACTCACGAACTCACTTGAACAAGAATCATCGAAAACTTACGCCAAAATCTTATTAAATTCTCGGATTTCTAATTGGGGAAACTTCTTCCCATTTTCATAACTTTTCACCTAAATTCCTTGATTGCGTGGAAGAAATTGCTATAGATTAATGATATACAAAGGAAATAAGGTTAGGAATTGTTACCTATGAATCCTTTCCTAAAAATCTACTCCAAATAGCCTACACCCGAGCTCCAAATCATTTTTAGAAGATATGAATTCCAAGCCCTCGAATTTGATATAAACTGCCCAGCGATTTCCGCACCTACACCCATTGGACCGCACCTGCGGAAAACCATCACAGGTGCGAAAACCCACTAAAAGGACTGGGGCCACACCTGCGGTCACTAGGCCGCATCTGCGGCTCCGCACCTGCGGAAACCCACCCGCACCTACGAGAGTTGGTTGACCTTGACCAACCCGCACATGCGAGACCCTCTTCTGCACCCGCGTGTCCGCACCTTCGGAAAATCCATCGCAGGTGCGAGACACCAGAACCAACAATGGTTTATTTGCTTCCAAGTTCCAAAAATCACCCGTTGAGCATCTGAAACATCTCCGAGGCCCCCGGGACCTCGACCAAACTTACCAACTAGTCCTAATACCTTTTCCAAACTTAGTCGAGCCTCCAAAACACATGACATAACCTCACAATCACCAAATATACATGGATTCAAGCCTAAGGACTTATGAAAATTCCAAAATCCACAACTAGTGCCGAAACACGTCAAAACTAGTCCGAATGACCTCAAATTTTACACACAGGTCACAAATGACACAGCGGACCTACATCCACTCTCAGAATTCCATTCTGAGCCCGATATCAAGATTTCACCTATCGGCTGAAATCACCGAAAATCTAACTTCCGCCGATTTACTTCAAATTACTCCACAGACCTCCAAAACCAATTCCGGACGCGCGCCTAAGTACAAAATCATCATACGGAGCTATTGTCATTACCCAAAACTCATTCCGAGGCCATTTATACAAAAGTCAAACCTCCGATCAACTTCTATCACTTAACCTTCAAATTGAAATTTTCCTCCCAATTCGACTCTTGATTATCCGGTAACTGAATCCAACCACGCACGCAGGTCGATATACACAAATTGAAGCTGTTCAAGACCTTATTCTGCTGAACGGGGCTTAATTTCTCAAAATGACCGGTCATGTCGTTGCATTCTCCCCCTCTTAAAACAAGCGTTCGTCCTCGAACGTGCCAAAATTCGCCTTGAACTCATCAATCACTGATTGCACACTTCCAACACACACCCGCAGGTGATCCCGTGTCACACCAACCTACATAATCCTGATGTCACAATCACAACTACAATATAGCCTTCCCATCACCACCGATAAGCCTCATACCTCAATTTTTCACCTTCTACTCATTTCCAAATGACCTGATTCTAAATCCATATATGGAATTAGCCTCAACCAGCTGCATTAACTCATGACTATACCCATAAGGCACGACCACCCAATACAGCACATCACACATAGGCTCATAATAACACTTTTGATCTTAATGGCTGCACGAAATCAACTCAGCATTGGCAATTTACCTCACATCTGAAAAGAACTCGGTTTCCAACCCCATAATACTAATAATGATGCAATAAACATGAAGACCTCATTATTAGACACCCGAATCATCGAGTCACAGCTAGTAACACCGGGCACACATCCCGCAAGCTAAACTAAAGAAGCACATAACGAAATGACTGAGTATGAAAATAGAAACATATAAAGGGACTATCAAACAAGCCTACAGGCTTAACTCTCTGTCAATACTGACTTAAAAGAGCAATATAACAAGGGAGAAGCAAGGCATATGAACAAATCACAAGGATCCCATTCTGATATAACTTCCACCGCAGTTCTCAGCTCGGTCCAGACATATCAAATCACAAAGGATCATGAGGGTCTCGCCCTCAACTCTATATCACATGTCGAATAGGTATCATACCAATTGAAATCTCCCGCTAACTCATCTCGGCTAACAAAATCATAACGCTCAATTAGCTCACATCTCAATGGAGTATCAAATCACAGCTCGTAAACAAAATACTTAGGAAAAGTCACATAAAGCTCACCGTGAAGAACAACAAGGACTTACTTCTAGTCTCACCCCTCTAATTGATGAATAAACAACGATAGACATGGGTTACCACTCACAGAATCTCCCAACGAGAGCAAGCATGAAAATAGAGTGCAAAGCATGAAACTCACTTATCATAAGGCAAACGAATAAGGGAAAGTCGTCCCGACCAGCAGAACTACAATGAAATACAAAGGGTGCCCCACTGTAACACATCAAATATACTTGTATGATAATATCTAGCACAACGACCTTTAGCCTACTATATGAAACATATCAATGGGTCGGGCCTCCTCCTCTTGGTCGCCCTCTACTCACCTGAATGCCATGCTATAACACATCTGCCCGGAACCTGGGATAATATCTTACCATGTGACTAGTATCTCCACACTCAAAACAACCTCTCTGCTGGCGTGGATGTGGAAACTGTGTGATACGAGTACTCTGAGACCCACGAGTACCTGAAATCCCATGCGAAGCCGTTAATGCAAATTGAACTGGCTGACCCAAAAAACCTCTACCATGTCGCACCCTGCCTCCAAAATAAGGACCAGCAGATCTCTTCGGTCTACGAGGCCTCCTCGCCTCCCTGGACTCTCTCCTGATCTTGTCTGTTCTCTCGCTCTCGTCCCCACATGACCTCTAACCGGCGAGCGATCCCTACCACTTACTGAAATGAAACATACAAATCCAAATCTTGAGCCATGCTGAACCAAATATCATGCCTGAGCTCTTCAATGAATCTATGGACTTGCCCTCTAACTGTAGTGACTAAGGCAGGTGCATGCATGGCCAAATCACTGAATCTGATGGCATACTCTAGTACTGACATAGTGCCCTGGCGCAACTGCTCAAACTCTGCACGCTGTGCATCCCGAAGGGACTGGGGTACAAACTCTCTCAAGAACATCTCTGAAAACTAACTCCACGTAAGTGAAGCTGACTCGGCCGGGCTACCCAACTCACATGCCCGCCACCACTGATAATCCTCTCCCTGAAGCTGGAACGTAGTAAAAGCAACCCCACTTGTCTCAACAATACCCAAAGTGCGCGGATGCTATGGCACTCCTCCAGAAAACCATGTGCACTCTCTGAAGCCAGTCCGCTGAATGTAGGAGGCTTATATCTCTTGAACCTTGAAATCTAAATTGCTCTCCCTCAAATGTTGTTGTTCTTACCATGAGTTGAACTGGAACCACAGGCTGTGTCACAATGACACCTGGACCCTGACCAACGTGAACTCGCTGCTCTGGAGTGTGGACACTGGGATTATAGGCTCCTCCCCCAGTCGGTGAAGTAACTGGTGCAACCTGAAATAACCCCGCCTGAGCCAATGTACCAAACATGCTCAGGAACTTTGCTAAAGTCTCTTGAAGGCCGGGGGTAACAACAGGCGTCTTCGATGCTCGCCCCCAATTGGAACTGTTGGTGGCTCCTCAAAGGCTGCTTTGGTAGGTGGCCCAACTACGGCACGTGCTCCTCGTCGATCTCGGCCTCTGCCCCTAGCGATATATGTCTTAGGGGTAACATCATCAGGAACCCCGGATCGTGTCCTCACCATCTTTGAGAGAATATAAGGATGAATTTCAAACTTCAAGGTCAATGAAATCGCACGATAGGAATGAAAGAAATGAAATTTTTCCTAATAGTTTAGTAGCCTCTTGAAGATAAGTACAAACGTCTCCGTACCGATCCTCAAGACTCTGCTAAACTCGCTTATGACTCGTAGAACCTATGAACCTATAGCTCTAATACCAACCTGTCACGACCCAAAATTTCTCTCCGTTGGGTATCGTGATGGCACCTGGTCTTAAGGACTAGGTAAGCCTAATATTCATGGAATGAAAACAATAATAAATGGAATCTAATATTTTTCTGAAATAAATAACTCTTTACACATTGTATATTCCCAAAACCCGGAAGTACAAGTCATAAGCTTTAAAGTAATTACACTAAAACTCCTAAAAAATACCACTGTTCAGAAATAAGTACAACAGTGCAAACAAAAATATAAGAGGCGTGACTTTGAAACCGCGAACGCTGAAGCGGTTTTACCTTGAGTCTCCACAACAGCAATCGCGCTACTAACAATCAAGCGGCCGGCTATGCGAAAACATGGAATCTGCAAAAAATATGCAGAAGAGTGGTATGAGCACACCACAACGGTGCCCAGTAAGTATCATGACTAACCTCGGTGAAGTAGTGACGAGAACTAGTCAAGACACCACTGGTCTAATAAATTAAACAAGGATCAATAGAGAAATGGAAAAATATGACATCTATCTAATGACTACACAATATAGCAGATAACAAAAAAAACATTTACAAGGCGGAAGGAAATGCAACAACAACAACGGAACAACACAATAATACACAGAAATGATAGACAAAGATACAAGCCAGAACTGGAATATCACAACACAATAAGAACACCAGTAACTCAGCACTACATTAGTATTCCACATCAGGCCTTAGCCGACAATCCACTAAATTGGTCAAACCTTCGAGTGAAAACCTTTAAAACGTAAGTTTTTATTGAAAACTTTGAATATAGTTAATTAAAAATGGAGAATTTCCTTTGAAACATGCTTTTCTCCGGATACATACACACATATACATATATATATATATATACACACACACATACACACACACACACACACACACACATATATATATAAATATATATATATATATATATATATATATATATATATGTATG
>ML436698.1:0-36705 GCA_005239525.1 Nicotiana knightiana | reverse complement strand
ATGCACCTAATGCCATTTTCATTTCTAAAATGATTTTGGAAGGCTTCATGCTTCATCCCGGCTTATTGGTTTATTTCCTTTTGAATTTAATGCTCTTTATTTTTATGCTTTTTTCTTGTCTCAATTTTTTCCAGATTAATTATGGATATGATCACATCCGATGAGGATTGTCTACGTATCATGACGCCGCATGAATCAGACCATTACGTAGTTCAGGAAATCATGAATAAAGTAAATAAACTAACTCTTATTCTTATACAATTCAGACCATGAATGCTCCTAACAAAGAAAATATGTCTTTGTATTTCAATTTTTTTTTGTGAAGACTTCTAAAGAAGAAAGAATTTTTTTTTTTGATTTTTTTTTTTGGAATTTTGAAAGAAAGACTTCTAAATAAGAAATAATATATTTTTGGATTTTGAAATTTTATTTTGAATTTATAAAAGAAACGACATCTAGAGAAAAAGAAAATATTTTTTTTCACACCTCTTTTGGCCCCACAACCTTATTGCGAGGTTGAGTTAAAAGCGTTTTTCCAATTAAAGTGACGTTTTAAAAAGGGATTATTTATTATTTAGAGTCGCCACTTGGAATTGAGTTTTGGTGTTCCAAGTCACCTTTTATTGAATCTCTTATCAAAAGGAATATTTGACTCCTATTTTGTGGTCTACGAAACAGAAGACTGAGTAAGGAATTCTGTTGACCGAGAGGAAGGTGTAAGGCACCCCTCGAGTCCCGTGGTTCTATCACAGTCGCTTTATTGACTAATGTAAGGCTTAAATCAATTTTTAGCTATTTTTGTATTTTATTGATTATGGCTTATTTATTATTGCTTAATAAATTATTATATTTTATTTAATTGTATTCACCAAGATGCGGTATGCACACATGGTGTTTCTTTGAAATTAAATGTTAAACATAGGTACGGAATATACACATGGTTATAACACAATTATTTTTAATTTAAAGGCGTCGAGACGCGAAATGCGCAAATGATCCTTTTATTATTTAAGCGTATCAATCCAAGGTTCGGGTATGAACATATAGGCTAATATTTAGTATACATCTAATTTTTTTTCTAGCATTTAGTGTATTTCACTTATTTTTGTCTCTTTTAGATTCGAGATATTAATTGTACATTTTATTATCATTTTATTATTTATTACAACTAGTCTTGAATTTTGTTCCTCTTTCCTCTAATCTTTCTTTTCCCTTTTTGTTCTCTTTTTCTGTTGTCTCTCCTCCCCTCAGTTTTTCTCTTTATTTATTTATTTATACATTAATGTGTTTTTAACTGTATGAATATGGGTAGTTGAATGAAAAATCATGGAGATTATGTGTTGTGTGTGCATATGACGTGAGGGAGTGGGTGAGAAGTGAGGGATTTAAGGGGAACATGGTGTAATAGGGTGCTACTTTTTAGTATTATATATATATTAACTTTTTAATAATTCTTTTTTATTAAATAAAAATATTAACCCACTTCTTTTAGACAAAGAAAAATATGAATAAACTAAATTCAATATTTACGCTATAATTCGAATGATACTATGAAAATACATAAAGCACTAGTTTTTGTAAAAATGTAAATTAAAAGAAACCATAATTTTTTTTTGTTGTAAATTTTCTTTCTCCATACAATTAGAAATAAAATTTGTACTATAAATATATGAACATTTTTTTTAAATTTTAATATTTTTTTTTAATATAAACCTATTAAAAATGTGAACATTAGACCTGAAAGAAATATTTACGCTAAAATAATATAAAACTTGAGTGTGGTCAAAAATTAGTTGTTCACAGCGGCGACATCCCATTCAAGATTAAGCTTCTTCAATGCCCACATAGCCTTGTGGTCAAGTTCCATTTGAAGGTGACAAGCTTTCCCGAACACTAACGGATATGGAGACATATCAATTGGTGTTTTGTAAGTTGTCCTATAAGCCCGTAGAGCATCGTCAAGTTTCTTCGACCAATCCGTCCGGTTGGCATTCACAGTCTTTGACAAAATACTCTTAATCTCCCGGTCGGAGACTTCAACCTGTCCACTTGCTTGAGGATGATAGGGGGTCGACAGTTTGTGAGTGACACCATACTTGGAGAGTAAAGTATCAAAAGCTTTGTTGCAATGTGCAATCCCCCATAACAATATATATGTGTTCCCACATGAACTCACGAATGTACCCATAAAATCAATGCCCCACACATCAAAAATGTCAATCTCCACACATCTCATTTTTTTTTGGAAATACCACCAGCCCTTTGACATTCATCACAATGCGTGATGAGATCGTAGCGTCCTTGTAAAGAGTAGGCCAATAGAATCCACAACTTAATACCTTTGTAGCCTCTCCCTCCACCATGGTGTCCACCATATGGCGAAGAGTGGCAAGCCTTAAGAATTCCAAATTGTTATTCTTCCGGTACACATATCCGGATAACACCATCGGTACAGATTCAGAAGAGATAAGGCTCATCCCAATAGTAATCAACGCAGTCCCGTTATCTTCTTCCTTTGGTTTGAAGAGAACTCATTTGGTACAACTCCACTCACGAGATAATTGGCCAAGTCAGCGAACCATAGCATCCTGATCATAGAAATGGATAGGAGTTGTTCATCGGGAAATGAATCATTAATCTCAAGGCCATCATGTGGCCTCCCCTCCTCCTCTAATCAAGACAAATGGTCCGCCACTTGGTTTTCACTTCCCTTGAGGTCTTGGATCTCAAGATCAAATTCTTGTAAAAGAAGTACCCACCGCATCAACCTTGCCTTAGAATCTTTCTTGATCATCAAATATCGAAGCGCCGCATGGTCGGTGTGAACAATCACCTTTGTACCCATCAAGTACGGGCAAAATTTCTCCATAGAAAAGACAATTGCAAGGAATTATTTGTCGGTCACTGCATAGTTGACTTGGGCCTTGTTCATGGTCTTACTAGCATAGTAGACCGGATGGAAGATCTTGTTAATATGTTTCCCCAATATCGCTCCAACCGCCACATCGATTGCATCACACATGAGCTCAAAAGGCAAGCTCTAATTTGATGTGGTGATAATAGGAGTAGTAGTCAACTTATACTTGAGTAATTCGAATGCCTTCATATAATATTCATTGAAATAGAACTTGAAATCCTTCTCCAAAAGTTTGCACAAAAGGTTTACCACCTTAGAAAAGTCTTTGATGAATCGTCGGTAGAACCCCGCATGACCTAGAAAGCTCCTCACCCCCTTCACGGAAGTAGGGGAGGGAGTTTGGATATCACTTCAATTTTGGCTTGATCAACCACAATATCATTCTTTGAAATCTTGTGATCGAGGAAAATGTCTTCCTCGACCATGAAGTGACATTTCTCCCAATTCAAAACCAAGTTAGTTTCCTCACATATTGTCAATACCTTGTCCAAGTTATCCAAGAATTCTTCAAAAGAATTCCCTACCACAGAAAATTCGTCCATGAAAACCTCAAGAAAGTCCTCCACCATATCGGTGAAGATGGCCATCATACACCGTTGAAAAGTCGCAGATGCATTGCATAATCCAAATGGCATCCGCGAGAATGTGAAAGTGCCATAGGGACAAGTGAAAGTGGTCTTCTCTTTCTCCTCAGGAGCAATAAGAATCTGATGGTAGCCGGAGTATCCATCAAGGAAGCAGTAAAAAGCACGTCCGGCCAACCTATCCAACATTTGATCAAGAAATGGAAGCGAAAAATGATCTTTCTGGGTTACTTTGTTGATCTTCCTATAGTCCATGCACACTCTCCACCCGATGACAGATCTTGTGGGGATCAATTCATTTTTGTTATTTGTTATCACAGTCATGCCCCCTTTCTTTGGGACACATTGCACCGACGAGGTTCACGAACTATCATAGATGGGGTAAACAACCTCGGCATCCAACCATTTGATGATTTCCTTCTTCGCTACCTCTTGCATAGATTCATTCAATCTTCTTTGATGTTCCACAGAGTATTTGGCATCCTCCTCCAGAATTATCTTGTACATGAAAAAGGCGGGGCTTATACCTCGAATATCATCCAATGTCCAACCTATAGCTTTCTTCCTCCTTTGGAGCACTGCCAAGGTAGAATCTACATGCACGTTAGTTAAGCACGAGGAAATAATAACAGGTAAAGTGGAACAAGGGCCAAGAAACTCATACCTGAGGTGTGAAGGCAAAGGCTTTAACTCTAGGATGGGAGGCTCCTCGATTGAGGGCTTTATTGGAGGAGTCTTCCGGTTCTCAAGGTCCAAGGACAATTTTCTGGGCTCATAAGTATATGACCCCATTCCTTGCAAAGCATTGATACAATATACAAAGCCTTCCTTCTCATCCTCATCATGATTTAGCAACGCAACTTCCAAGGTATCCTCAACATTCATCATAGCACTTGTGTCATCAATAATTACTCTGGTCGCTAGATCCACGAATGAACAAACTTCGTTACTATTTGGCTGCCTCATTGACTTGCATACATGGAACACCACTTTTTCATCACCCATACGGAAGATGAGCTCACCGGCTTCCACATCAACAAGGGTCTTCCCCATATAAAGGAAATGTCTCCCCAAGATAATAGGCACCTCGTAGTCAACCTCACAATCAAGGATCACAAAGTCCGTTGGAAGGATGAACTTGTCGACCCGAACTAACACATCATCAATTATCCCCAATGGACTTTTCATGGTCTGATCCGCCATTTGTAGCCTCATTGGTGTGGGTCTTGGTTGCCCAATCCCCAAATTTTTTAACACTGAGTAGGGCATTAAGTTAATGTTTCCCCCCAAATCACATAAATCTTTGGCAAAATCGGTGCTCCCAATAGTGCACGGATTGTGAAGGCGTGGGGGTATTCCAATTTTGGAGCCATGGAGTGCATATTAGCACTAACTTGATGTTTCATTTTTATCTTTCATAATTCATTGATCTCTTCTTTGTTACCAAATCCTTCATGAACTTGGCATATCCTAGTATTTGTTCTAAGGCTTTAACCAATGGCACATTTATGGACAAACTCTTCATCATATCAATAAATTTCTTGAATTGATTCTCACTATTTTGCTTTGTAAGTCTTTGAGGATATGGCGGAGGAGGGATTGGCATGGGTGCCTTGGCCTTTTGCACTACCAGATCCAGTATGTCTATCACGTGCTCCCTAGACGGGTTCACTTCTTCTTGTGTCTCCTACACACTTTCGTCAATGTCAATCCTAACCTCTTTATTATCTTGAACATCATTGCTTGACATGTATTCTTCTTGAACCAACACATCATCATCCACATTTCTTCTTTGATTTGAGGAACTTGAAACTCCACATCTTCCGCTTCTTATTGTTACGACCATTAAATGCCCCGTATTGTTCACACCCTTCTGGTTCACCACTGTATCACTAGGTAGTGCCCCCTTAGGGAGAGTCTTTAAAGTTTGAGATATTTGGCCAAGTTGAACCTCCAAATTGAGGATAGAGGTGTTGTAGGAGGCCAATTGAGAATCGAAGTCGGCATTTTTCTCCATCATTTGCTTAAACATATTTTCAATCTTTCACATTTCACTATTGGAAGAACTAGGACCTTGTGACGGATATGGAAGCAGGTTGCTTGGTTGTTGATACATCGGGGGCCTTTGAAAGCCCGACCCTTGATTCCCTTGATTATTATTGTTCTAACCCCCTTGATTGTTGTTATCTCCCCCAATTGCTTTGATTGTTTCCACCACAATTTCTTTGATTATTGCCTCCCCAATTACTTTGATTATTGCCTACCCAATTGCCTTGGTTACCTTGATTACTCAAATTTCCTTGATTATTGTTATTTCTCCAATTTCCTTGATTGTTGTTGTTTCCACCACTCCAATTGCCTTGGTGTCCTTGGTTGTTCCAATTTCCTTGACTTCCTTGTGATATCCATTGTTGTTGATTTTGAGCATTGTTTCTTTGACCTTGATAATTGTTGACATATTGCACCTTTTCTTCTTTCTCAATATATGAATCACCTTGGTCATACCCACTATCTTCTTATTTAATTTGTTTTGAATGATTTTGTACTTGTTGAACTCTTTGTCGTCACTTGTTCATCATCATATTCACCCCTTCCATAGCATTCACTTGTTTCGGCCCTTGAACCTGTTGAAGCTGAGCCTTGGCCAATTGGTTCATTGTGATTGTCAACTCGGAAATAGCTTGCCCATGATCATGTAGATCCTTGTGTAGGTGAATAACATTTGGGTCACCTTGAGGAACATTGGCCCTACTTTTCCACGCCGACGAAGTATCTGCCATCTCATCCAAAATTTCACAAGCTTCGTCATAAGGTGTGTTCATGAAGTTCCCGCCGGCGAGTTGATTTACCACACACTAATTTATTGTGTTGATCCCCCTATAGAAGGTTTTTTGGATCATGGCCTTGATAATATCATTATTCGGGCACTCCTTAACCATGGTACGATATCTTTCCCAAATCTCGTGCAATGGCTCATTGGGCTCTTCCTTGAACGCTAAAATTCCATCCCATAATGTAGACATGTGCCTCGGAGAGAAGAATTTGGCAATGAACTTTTCGGTCAAATCATCCCAAGTATAGATGGGATGATTGGGTAATCTCTCTAAACAGTCCAAAGCCTTTCCCCGTAGAAAAGGGAAATAGCCCCAAACGCAGTGCATCCTCGGAAAAATTTGTTTGCTTGCTCCCTCAACAAGTATCGACGAACCCCTTGGGATGCTTGTAAGGATTTTGGCTTGGAGCTCCGGTGAAGAAACCTCGTTGCTCAAGTAGTGTAAGCATCACGTTGGTGATTTGGAAGTTGCCCGTCCTAATATAGGGCGGGACTATAGCACTGGCATAACCCTCGTTCAGCAACACCCAGTGCGCTACCGCTTTTGGTGGAGGTGGGGGAGGGTTTGGGATATTATCTCATCTCCTTGATCATTGTCTACCTCCTCCCCTAATGGCAAATTTCCGATGGGTTCATTGTTGAGAGCCATTTCGTACCTATAAGCAATTCAAAATAAAATTAGTGACTCAGAAAGAAATAAAGACAAAACACATAAAACCTAGATATATATCTAAATCTGTTTAACCCCCGGCAACGGTACCAAAAATTGATCTCGCCAAACCCACACCACAATTAGGTAGTGGAGGCGGTCGATGAAATAATAAACCCAACGAAGGTAGTAATCAAATCCACAGGGAGTTAGAATAGGGATTATGTGTATATCTAGTGTGAGTGTATGTTTTTCCCTAAATTACTATTCCACGTACTTGATTGTTGTTCTACTTTTACTTTGTTCTATTGTTTGCAAGTATAAAACTAAGAGACAGTATTTTTGGTTTTGTTATTTTTCAAATGATAAAAGGATCTAGGGTCGTGACTTCCACCTAGGTGGTTACCTAACGTGTTGTGAACTCTAGGGTAAGTTTGATTGGTCGGGGTTGTAATATAGCAATCACTCTCAAATACTCACTTTATACCTCTCGGTAGTTTGAGTGATTTTGCGCAATTTGACTTTCTCAAGTCCAAATGGGTATTGCACAAAACAAGTGATAAATGCTGAAGTCGGGTCTTACTATCTCATTCTACCCTTTAATTGGAGCTATCAATTACTTGAGTTCACCTCAATATCTTGTTAGCCAAGTTTTTCTAGACTTAGTCTCTCTTTCTCAAGTAGAGACTATGTAAATTAGGCATGAATCTATGTTTGCAACCATTAATTCTTGAATTCAAACAAGAACTAGGTTAAATATCACTAACTCAATCACAAACAAGCCCTAATGCAAACACCCACTAAATACTCACACTAGGATTGGGTCACAACCCTAGCTAGAAATTTAGCTACTCATGAAAAATGCAGAAATTAAAGAAGAAATAAAGATAGAATCCATAATAATTAATTATGGGATGAAAATCTAAAGTTTGGAGACAAATCTAGTACAAAATTACTTAAAGCAGTAAAGAAAAACGACGCAGGTGCTCCTCTCAAAACTTCCTTAACCTAAAAATGACAAAAAGTCCTATTTATACTAGGCTCAAAATATCTGACAAAAATTGCCTCTGCGGAGATTGTGTGGCCACATAACTCTGAGTGCGGTCTGCACTCTGAACTTGACTGATCAACTGGGCCTTCTGTTGTCGCACAAACTTGGGATGCAACCGCACTTCATTTAGTTGTGTGGACCACATAATTTTTAGTGCGGCCGCACACTTGACTTGGACTGGGATTTGGACTTTCTTCTGTTGATCGCACATTTTTGAGTGCACACGCACAATAATAGTGTGGTCCGCACAGCTTCACTTCAAGGTTCTATGAATCTCTTCCTTTGCGGTCTGCATATTAGTGAATGCGGCCGTACAATAACTGTGTGGTTCGCACAGCTTCGATTGCTCAAAGTTTTCAAGTCTCTGAACCTCTCTTCTGTGGCCGCACCAAAACTATGCGGTCCGCATACTTTGAAACTAATTTTGACAGGGTTCCTTCATTGTTTGTGGTTGCACACAGTATTATGTGGTCTGCACTATTTGCATTTTTGCCCTGTTTTGGTCCTTGTCCAATTTTGACTTCTTTTTGAGTTGATTTACACTTCTTTGGCTAGTTTCCTCATATTCTTCCAAGAAAGCTCATTTTATTAGTTCTCGGGATACTTTTAAGCATTTTTGAGATAAAACACAAAAAAAAAAGAGCAAATCAACGGTCAAAATCCCTACTTATCATGTATGATTTTGTATGAATTTTGGTATTATCTTCCTCTTTTATTTCGTCATGTTTTAAATTTACATAACTTAATTTTAAGAAATTGGAATAGGCATGTAATTAATAACAAACTATTTGACTACAGATTTGAATATTGTGATTACAAAGCGTTAAATGTATACATAGTTTGTCAGATTTTTTTTTTTAATCTTTAGATAATAATATATTTAGGACAATCAAATTTTCATCGTAAAATATCTTTTTTATCTACAGAATTGAAATAATATTGCTACATTTTCATTCGCCACAAATTGATACATTTAGTGACAAAAAATTATTTTCCAGAACCGGCCTTCAGATTAATAACATAAACATATTTAACTACAATTAACTTAATATTTGATGACAATTGAAATTGCTACTAATTAAAACAACATATAATGACAAATTAGTCTTATCACTAATAGTACTATTTGTCGAGAGACAAAAGTAGTTTCAAATACGAAATTGTTGCATTTTTGGACTAACAAATTTGTCGCTAAAATCTATTTAGAGACGAACATTTTCTTTGGTACGTAAGGCATAACCTTTTGGTGACATAATCATATTCTTTTAACTACAAATTATGCATAGCTTTAAAGACAGTTAGCTTTTTCACTAATTAAAAATTGAAATTAGTGATAAATTAGAATCATCGGTATTAAAGACCTTTTGAGCGACGACACAGTAAATTTAACTAAAAAAAATTTATACTTTTTATCACAAACATGTTCGTCATAAATACTACTCACTTAAAGACAAAAAAAGGATTTTGGAGTTAATATAACTCTCTTTAACGATGAAACATAAAATTATCTTTACAGATTATTAGTGACAGTATCTTAGGGACCAATGTTTGATAAAAAAAAAATTTCACAAAAAGCATTTTGTAACAAAATATGAATTTTAGGTGACAAAATAATTTATCACTAATAATCAAATTTGTTATAGTTATACTTATTGCCTTTAAGGTTTTGAGTAAAGTAACCCAAGAAATCATAAGCTCCTGGAAAACTCCCAAATAATGAGTAAAGGAAAAGTTTATTCTCTTACAGAAGGGGTTTGATTAGTACATTCTTAGTACCAAGATCTCAAAGAGTTTTCCTCGAGGGAGCATAGTGTATATTTTATATATACATCTCTTTTGAAAGTATTATTCCCACATTTAATGTTCAGAAAAATCCTCAAAAAGCGAACCAAATCAAATCAAACCGACCAAAAAAAAAAATTTGCTTTGGTTTGATTTTGTTTTGAATTTAAAAAACTGATCAAATTTGGTTTAATTTTGGCTTCAACAAAAAAAATAATCGAAAAAAAAATTCGAACCAAACCGACTATAGAAGTGGCTATTCAAAATTTATTATTGCACCTACGTATTTGTATATTCTTATAGAAAGTTTCTAAATTTTATGGTACATGTTAGTTATCTGCACTTTTAGTCTAGTTCTTTGCTATTATAAAAATCTAATTCTTTACCTTTACATTCTAGTTTGATTGCTAGTTTTCTTTTGCTAAGTATAAGAATCTATTTCATATTAGAAATAATCTATTTTTAATTGAGTTCAAACTATTCATCACTATTTGATTTAATTATTGTCAATAATGTAGCAGCCCGAAATTTTTTCAAATGTTAAAGGCCTCATTAGAAGGTCATTAAGAGTTAAACGTAGCAATTGCATGCTAACAACAGCAAATGAATAAAATCCATTTGATATGTTTACATATGTTGGACAAGGTTTGAAGGGTTACAAGGACAATTAGAAGTGGGGCAAAGTAGTTTGGAACAAGTTGGAATTATTACAAAGAAGAAGGCGTCCAAGGTCGCACATAATCTAATTTCAATTACCATATATCCATGTGTATAATGGGTTACGCTAGGTTCAACCTATCAAATCAAAGAAATTTGAATCTAGTTTCCAATGGTTCAAACTGTTTATCATTTGTACTTTTGTACACAAAATTATGATTAATTAACTAAGCATTGTCCAATGCGCGTATAACTGCGCAGCAGCGCACCTGAAGAAGTCGGATGCCCCAAGTGCGTGCCTAGATGCACGTTTAAGTCCCAGATGCACAGCAACGCACCTGGGAAGGTTATAATAACCCCTAGGTCAAATTTTGGGAGTTCTTTGGGGCTTTAAGAAGATTTCGAGCAACGCTTCACTAAGATCATACAAGGTGAGTTTTTATCCTTAAGTTAATTCAAGTTGATTAATTGTAACGATCCGGACAGTCATTTTGTAAATTAAAGTCCCGTTCGACAGCATAAAGTTTTGAACAGCTTCGTATTTTGTGTTATGACTTGCATGCGTGGTCAGTTCAGTTACCGGATGATTCAGAGTCAATTTGGAAGAAGGATTCTAGTTTTGGAAACTTAAGTGATAATAGTTGGTCGGAATTTGACTTTTTTGTAAACGAATCCGGAATGGATTTTGACAATTCCAACTGCCTCGTATGGTGATTTTAGACTTAGGCGCACGTCCGAATTTGAATTTGGAGGTCCGTAGAGTAATTTGAAGCACTTCGTCAAAAGTTGGAAAAGTTGAAGTTTGCAAGATTAAGAGGTTTGACCAAGAGTTGATTTTGGTGATATCGGGGTCGGAACGCGATTCCGAGAGTTGGAACAACTCCATTATGTTATTTGGGACTTGCCTGCAAAATTTGACGTTATTCCAGGTTGGTTTGATAGGTTTCAGCGCGAGTTTTAGAAGTTGGAAGTTTTTAAAGTTCATGAGTTCGATTCATGGTGCGATTCTTAGTTTTGATATTTCTTTAATGTGATTTGAGGCCTCGAGAAGGTCCGCATTATGTTTTGGGACTTATTGGTGTGTTCGGATGCGGTCCCGAGGGGCTCGGGTGAGTTTCGAAGAGGTTTTGGTTGTGTAGCGCTCGTTTTTTATTTTTCGATTTTGTTTCTTCAAGAATAAATGGTACCACATTAAGAAAATAAACTTCAATTTCTGTTTGGATTGAATCATTAGATCCATATCGTAATTATGAAGTCATAGCAAAAAGAATCATCGAATTTGAACATCGTATGAGGAAGTTGTGCTCATTTTTGTGTCGGGGAAGAGAGTTGGTGCTGGTGCTTCGTATATGCGAAGTTGGGTCCGTATCTGCGACCCTGCAGGTGCGAAAATTGGTCCGCAAAAGCAAAAATTACAGCTGGAAATGCGCAGGTGCGAATTTTTTGTCGCAAAAGCAAAAATCCTTGTGTATAAAAAAAATCAGACCGCATTATTTTTTTATTTTGAGTATATCTTGAGTTCTAGAGCTCCGATTGAGGTGATTTTTGCAGCGGTCTTCTCGTCTTTTCGTGGGGTTATTTTGACTAGATTTGAGCCGTCCGGAGGTTATTTCACTCAAGAATTTTATTTAGAGTAATGGTCTAGCTTCTTTGAGGTAAGTGTCTTGCCTAACTTCGTGTGGGGGAACTACCCCTTAGGAATTGAGTCTTTTATGCTAATTATATCATGTAAAGTCCGTGTACGTGAGGTGACGAGTACATGCCCGGGCTTATTTGTAAAAATTTACCCTTTAGGGCTCGTAGGTTCTTATGTTCATTAGATATGAAGTTATTTTATTATGTTAAGTTTTACCATTTACTAGTTTCACCTCTACGTATTTTATTTGGAATTAATTGCTTCATGTTCCAGGCTTATTGCCTATTCGACTCTTGTGTTCCTTAACTGAAGTTGTTGCATCTTCGATTGCCATGCCATCCTTTCCTAACTGCTTATCTTTACTTGAAATTATTATTATATCTTCTATAATTGTTTATCCTTAATTGAGTCCATGATTATCCTTTCCGTTGCTTTTCCTTAACAATAATTGTTGTGCCTTTTTCGTGAGTGCTAAATCATAAATGAAGTTAGTTATTCTTTATCATAGTTGCTTTATCCTTATTTGGAATTATCGACTCGTGATATCTCCCTTCTTGTTGAATTGCACTTATATGGAGGTCATTGCTACACAATATCTCTTTCTTGTTGAGATATTGTTAGGTGGTATCGTTATTTTCTGTTGTGTCCTTCCATATGAGTTCATTTCTTTCGTTTCTTTGAGTTCTGGAATTTCTGAATTGATTTATTTGTTGTACTCTTGTGTTATTATCATTATTGTTGTTTGTTGTTGTGATGCACGAGGTTTCTGCCATGCAGTTGTTATTGTGATGCACGAGGTTTCTGTCCTGCGGTTGTTATTGTGATGCACGAGGTTTTTGTCGTGGTTGATGTTATTGTGTTGCATGAGGTTTCTGCCATGCTATTGTTACTATTGATATTTGCAAATGCGGCGTGACAAAGCGAGCTATATATGTGGGTTGCACATGTGGCGAGACAAGGTGGGAACATTATTATGCATGTGTGGTGAGAAAAGGTGGACATTTACTTTATTACTGCATGCGTGGCGAGACAAGGCGGGCTATGTCGGGGATTGATTATGATGACTTGTGATGTCCTCGGGGCATTGTTATTGTTATTATTTGTGTAGTGGTTTGCCTACTCTGTGTGAGTTATACTGTGTTCATGTCATGGTGATTGTTTCTTATCTGCCATTCATATTTTCTATTCTTATTAGTTGACCTGGACTGTGATAGAACACTGGCACAAGCATACACGTAGTTAATCACTAATAATTCAAGAAAATGGATCTTGATGTTATTGATCATTTCTATACAGCCTCGTCTATTTGCCTCTACGTGATAATGGTTCTATTGTCACGTGCATTGTCCGTGCAGTTATTGGTTGTAATGAAGGCACAAGATGCCAAGTGTTTAGGGTTCACAAATTGGAACCCGTGAATTATGAATATTTTGAGGTTCGGTACCTCGTGGAGATTATTGAATAAAAACTTATGTGAAAGTGGTTATTTTCATCTAGTTGCTATATGCCCTTCTTTTAATTGTGTTCACCGGATTTAGATTGTGTTCAGCTTACTGTATTGTGTTATTTCTTTTTGTGTTCCGCTAGTAATTGCTACTTCTATTTCTTATTGCAAGTATCATATTATCGTTGTCATTATGCATAGCTTTATAGAGATATCGTATTCTGTTAGTTCTACACTTATACTCGCTCGGGTTATTTAGTCCAATAGGTGTCTTGACTGTTCCTCATCACTACTCCACAGAGGTTAGTCTTGATACTTGCTGGGTACCGATGTGGTGTACTCATACTACACTTCTGCATATTTTTGTGCAGATTCAGGTATATTAGAGTCAGTCGATCGATTGTTAGCTGTATGAATTTTGCTGTGGAGACTCAAAGTAAACATGTTTTTGCATTAGCAGGCTTCAGGGTCACCTTCTGATGTTGTATTTGTACTATTTTTCTTATTTCGAAACAGCTGTATTTAGAGGTTTATCTAGCAAACTCAGTAGAGCTTATGACTTGTACTACCGGTTTTGGGATTTTTAATTTGTAAAGAGTTTTCTATTTTGAAATCATCATATGTTGGTTAGATATTGTTGCTATTTTAGCTAATGTTAGACTGATCTAGTCCCTAAGACTAGGTGCCATCACGATACCCAATAGAGAGAATTTGGGTCGTGACAAGTTGGTATTAGAGCTCTAGGTTCAGAGGTGCTACGAGTCATAAGCGAGTTTAGTAGAGTCTTGCATATTGGTACGGAGACGTCTGTACTTATCTTCGAGAGGCTACAGAACTATTAGGAAAGTTTCAGTTTCTTCATTCCTATCGTGCAAGTTTATTGGTCTCGAAGTTTGAGCTTTTATTATTCCATTCTCTCACAGATGGTGAGGACACGAGCTGCAGTTACTGAAGACGTTACCCCCAGAGCAGGTGTCGTTAGGTGTAGAGGAAGAGGCCAAAGAGGGGTACATGTCGCACCTAGGGCACCTACTAGCAGCAGTTGAGGAGTCGCCAGTAGCTACGGTTGGGGGACAGGTACCGGAGGCTCCTACTATTACCCCCGGACTTCAGGTGACTTAGAACAGTTCTTGAGCATGTTTGGTACATTGGCTCAGGCGGGGTTGATTCTGGTTGCACTAGTTACTTCACATATCAGGGACCATACTCCAGAGCAGTGCATTCCTGTTGGTCAGGTTGCAGGTGTCATGGCGACACATTCTATGTTCCAGTTCAGCCTGTGGTTAGGGTAGTAGCACTATGGGTACTGTGGAGACGAGTGAGGCTGCTTTTACGACGTTCCAACTTAGGGGAGCGACTTATTAGTGGTGTTAGGCATATGAGTGGGGTAGCTCGGCCGAGGCAGCTTCACTTACATGGGCTTAGTTTTCAGAGATGTTCTTGAGAGAGTTTGTATCTCAGTATCTTCGGGATGCATGGCGCATGCAGTTTCAGCAGCTGCGCCAGGGCACTATGTCAGTGTCAAAGTATGCCGTTAGATTCAGTGATTTGGCTAGACATGCACCTGCTTTGGTCGCTAAAGTTAGATAGCGAGTCTGTAGGTTCATTGAGGGGACCAAACATGATATTCGGTTTAGCATGGCTCGGGAGTTGGAGTCGGATGTTTCATTTCAGCATGTGGTAGGGATCGCTCGCCGATTGGAGGGCATGTGGAACCAGGAGAGAGAAGACAGGCGGGTACAGGAGAGAGAGGGCAGGCGAGGCTAGGAGAGAGAGGACAAGGAGACTAGGAGGCCTCGTAGACCGAAGAGATCTAATGGTCCTTATTTTGGAAGCAGGGTACGACATGGTAAAGGTTTGGTGGGTCAGCCAGTTCAGTTTGCACTTCAGACTTCGCACTGTGTTTCAAGTACTCATGGGTCTCAGAGTACCTGTACCTGTACCGCACAGTTTCCATAGCCATGTTAGCAGAGAGGTTTCTTCGAGTTTGGAGATACCATCCATATGGTGAGAGATTGTCCCAGACTCCGGACAAATGTGTCACAGCGGGGTATTCAGGCGAGTAGAGGGCGCCCAAGAGGGGGAGACCCGACCCGTTTATATGTTTCATATAGTAGGCCTGAGGCTGCTGCTCCATATGAAGTCATACAGGTATGCTTTTGATTTGTTATAGAGGAACACCATTCTTATTTTGATTCGGTTTTGCTTATCGAGGCGAGTTCCCTTATTTGTTGCTTCACTTATGGGTGAGTTTCATGATTAGTACTCTACTTATGTGTTTACCTCTATAGTGAGATTCTATAAGTGGTGGCTCATGTCTATCGCTTCGTTTTATTCATTACTGAGAGTTACGAGACTAGAAGTGAATTTCTGTTGTCCATTACGGTAGGTTTTGATGTGATTTCTGAATAATTTGGTTACGATTTGTGATTTAGATGCTCTAACGGGGTGAGATTTTAGTAAGTGTTGTGATTTTAATGGTGGAACTGAATTAGTAGAAGGTTTCGGTTGGTATGATGTGTATTCTACTTGTGATTCAGAGTTGAGGGTGAGACCCTCGCGATTTCATGTGATTTGGTGTGTTGGAACCGGTCTGTGTTTTGCGGTGGAAGTTATATCAGGATGAGGTCCTTGTGATTTGTTCATATACTTTGATTTTTCTTATATATTGATTCGTAGGATGGTACTGATAGAGAATCGTTCCTGACGGGCTTGTTCGATATTTCTCTTATGTGTTTCTCCTTAAATATTCAATCATTTTTGTGATGTGCTCATTCAGTTTTAGCTCGTGTGGTGTGTTCCCGGTGATGAGGCTAAAGGTCGTTGATGGCATTGATTTCGGGTAGCTATTGTGATCACAAATGTTATTATGAGCCTATGTGTGATGTGTCACATTGTGTGGTTGTACTTTATGGGTATAGGAATAAGTGGTTGTGGTTGGTTGAGGCTGATACCAGGTGTGATTATGGGAATCGGGTCTTTTGGAGATGAGCGGATGGTGGAAATTTTGACTCTAAGGCTTATTGGTGTTGGTGGAAGGGATAAATTACAGTTGAGATGGTGTCATCAGGTTTATGTGGATTGGGTGACATGGGGTCACCCGCGGATGTATGTTGGATGAATACGTTCAGTAATTTGATGACTTTGGGATGATTCTTGGCACGTTCGAGGACGAACGTTTGTTTAAGAGGGGGATGATGTAATGACCCAGCAGATTATTTTATAAATTAAAGTCCCCTTCGGAGACATAAGATTTTGAACAGCTTCGTATTTTATGTTATGACTTGCATGCGTGGTCGAGTTCAGTTACCGGATGATTCAGAGTCAATTTGGAAGAAGGGTTATAGTTTTGGTAGCTTAAGCAATAATAGTTGACCGAAATTTGACTTTTTTGTAAATGATTTTGGAATGGGGTTTTGACGATACCAACAGCCCCGTATGGTGATTTTGGACTTAGGCACGTGTCCGGATTTGGATTTGGATGTTCGTAGGGTAATTTGAAGCATTTCGGCAAAAGTTGGAAAAGTTGAAGTTTGCAAGGTTAAGAAGTTTGACCAAGAGTTTACTTTAATAATATCAGGGTCGGAATGCAGTTTTGAGAGTTGGAACAGCTCCGTTATGTTATTTGGGACTTGCCTGCAAAATTTCACGACATTCCGGGTTGGTTTGATAGGTTTCGGCGCAAGTTTTAGAAGTTGGAAGATTTTAAAGTTCATGAGTTCAATTCATGGTGTGATTCATAGTTCTAATATTTTTTGATGTGATTTGAGTCCTCGAGAAGGTCCACGTTATGTTTTGGAACTTATTGGTGTGTTCGGACGTGGTCCCGAGGGGCTAGGGTGAGTTTCGAATAGTTTTGGGTTGTGTTGCGCTCGTTTTTTATGTTTCGACTTTGTTTCTTCAAGCATAAACGGTAACACATTAAGAAATTGAGCTCCAATTTCTGTTTTGATTGAAGCATTAGATCCATATCGTATTTACGGAGCCATAGCAAAAAAGAATCGTCGAATTTGGACATCGTATGAGGAAGTTATGCTCATTTTAGTGTCGAAAAAGAGAGCTGCTGCTGGTGCTTCGCAAATGCGAAGTGGTCCGCATCTGCGAGCCCGCAGGTGCGAAAATTGGTCCACAAAAGCGAAAATTACATGTGTATACAAAAAATCAGACCACGTTATTTTGGTATTTTGAGCATATCTCGAGTTTTTAAGCCCCGATTAAGGTGATTTTTATGACGTTCTTCTCGTCTTTTCATGGGGTTATTTTGGATAGATTTGAGCCGTTCGGAGGTTATTTCACTCGAGAAGTTAATTTTAGAGTAGCGGTCTAGCTTCTTTGAGGTAAGTATCTTGCCTAACTTCGTGTGGGGGAACTACCTCTTAGGAATTGAGTCTTTTATGCTAATTATATCATGTAAAATCCGTGTACGTGCCCGGGCTTATTTGTGGACAATTGATCCTTTAGGTCTCGTAGGTTCTTATGCTCATTATATATGAAGTTATTTTTTTATGTTAAGTTTTACCATTTACTAATTTCACCTCTACGTGTTTTATTTGGAATTAATTGCTTCATGTTCCACGCTTATTGCCTATTTGACTCTTGTGTGCCTTAACTGAAGTTGTTGCTTCTTCGATTGCTATGACATCTTTTCCTAACTGCTTATCTTTATTTGAAAATATTATTATCTCTTCTGTAATTGTTTATCCTTAATTAAGGCCATGCTTATCCTTTCCCTTGCTTATCCTTAACCATAATTGTTGTGCCTCTTTCGTGAGTGCTAAATCCTAAATTAAGTTAGTTATCCTTTATCATATTTGCCTTATCCTTATTTGAAATTATCGACTCGTGATATCTCCCTTCTTGTTGAATTTCACTTATGTGGAGGTTATTGCTACACAGTATCTTCTTGTTGAGCTATTGTTAGGTGGTATCGTTATTTTCTGTTCTGCCTTTCCTTATGAGTTTGTTTCTTCCGTTTCTTTGAGTTCTGGAATTTCTGAATTGATTTATTTGTTGTACTCTTGTGTTATTATCATTGTTGTTGTTGTACTTGTTGTTGTGATGCACGAGGTTTCTGCCGTGTGGTTGTTATTGTGATGCACGAGGCTTCCGTCGTGCAGTTGTTATTGTGATGCACGAGGTTTCTATCGTGTAGTTGTTATTGTGATTCACAAGGTTTTTGTCGTGCGGTTGTTATTTTGATGCACGAGGTTTCTGTTGTGCTTGATGTTATTGTGTTGCACGAGGTTTCTTCCGTGCTATTGTTACATTGATATTTGCACATGCGGCGTGACAAGGAGGGCTATATAAGTGGGTTGCGCATTTTGCGATACAAGGTGGGAACCTTATTATGCACGTGTGGCGAGAAAAGGAGGGCATTTACTTTATTATTGCGCACGTGAAGAGACAAGGTGGGCTATGTTGGGGATTGATTGTGATGATTTATGATGTCCTGGGGGAATTGTTATTATTTTTATTTGTGTAGTGGTGTGCCTACTCTGTGTCAGTTATACCGTGTTCATTTCGTGGTGATCGTTTCTTATGTGCCATTCATTGTTTCTATTCTTATTAGTTGGCCTGAACTGTGATAGAACATTGGCACAAGAATACACGTAGTTAATCACCCCTAACAATTCAAGAAAATGGATCTTGATGTTATTGATCATTTCTATACACCCTCGTCTATTTGCCTCTACGTGAGAAGGGTTCTATTGGCACGTGCATTGTCCGTGCAGTTATTGGTTGTAATGAAGGAACAAGATGCCAAGTGTTTAGGGTTCACAAATTGGGACCTGTGAATTATGAATATTTTGAGGTTCGGTACCTCGTGGAGATTATTTGATAAAACCTTATGTGAAAGTGGTTATTCTCATCTAGTTGCTACATGCCCTTCTTTTAATTGTGTTTACCGGATTTAGATTGTGTTCAGCTTACTCTACTGTGTTATTTCTTGTTGTGTTCCGCTGCTAATTGCTTCTTCTATTTCTTGTGGAAAGTACCATATTATCGTTGTCATTATGCATAGCTTTATAGAGATATCGTATTCTGTTAGTTCTACACTTATACTCGCTCAGGTCATTTAGTCCAGTAGGTGTCTTGACTGTTCCTCATCACTACTCTACGAAGGTTAGTCTTGATACTTGTTGGGTACTGTTGTGGTGTAATCATACTACACTTCTGCATATTTTTGTGTAAATCCAGGTATATTGGAGTCAGTCGATCGCTTGTTAGCTGTACGGATTTTGCTGTGGAGACTCAAAGTAAACCTGTTGTTGTATTCGCAGGCTTCGGAGTCACCTTCTAATGTTGTATTTATACTGTTTTTTCTTATTTTGAAACAACTGCATTTAGAGGTTTATCTAGCAAACTCATTAGAGCTTATGACTTGTACTACCGGTTTTGGGATTTGTAATTTGTAAAGAGTTTTCTATTTTGAAATTATCATATGTTGGCTAAATATTATTGCTATTTCAACTAATGTTAGGCTGACCTAGTCCCTAAGACTAGGTTCCATCATGACGCCCAACGGTGAGAATTTGGGTCGTGACATTAACACAACTAATAACAAGATTCAGCCATGAAAATAGATTCTTCCAAATCCTCGAATAACACAAAAATGGAGATTTTCAAGATTTGTCCTTGAGAAGTAATCTCACTACTCAATTTTCATCTATTGTGTATAAATAAGTAAAATAGAATGTGATTTGGAGTAAAAATCATAGTTTGGTTGAGTTGGGAGATGAACCCTAGAAATGGGTATTGTGAATAAGATTGACTAGTGGATAGAGATGATGAATAGTGTCAATTTTGTGAAAATGAGTTAAATGATATTGCAATTCAATTACTGAATACCGTATTATTGTGTATACAATGAGAGATTTAGAGTAAAACACTCAAGAACCAACTTCTATGGTGGTAATATCGATTTTTATTAGACTTGTAAAGTTAGACCTACGTGTTCAACACTTAGTTGACGTAATTGGTGTTATCATAACATGTCGTTGATGAATATGAGTTGTTATGTAGATATTGGCTTGTTGGCGATGTTTAAGAGTTCTAAACAAATTGGAGTCTTATAGTACTATTTTGGAGATTGGATGTAAGGTAAGTTGATTAAAATTTACTCTACTTGAGGGATTTTCTCTAAGCATATATTTTGACTTGATATATGAGTTTGTTTGTAAATGTGTATCCGTACTCGTGGGGACAAGCAAGAAAGGATGTCACCATGTGTTTTTGAGTCGCGTTGCATATGAAGTGGTGTCATGTTGTTTTCAAAAATCTTATTTTCAAAAACTTGTAGAAAATGACACTTGAGGCAAATGTTATAAGTTTTATTAAACACTTATGTTGATGATAAAGGGATTAAACGTTTGAGTTCTATTGTTACCTTTGTTTTATACAATGAGAAATGTAATATTTCTAAAGTCTTTATATTTCGAAGTAGCACTTGCCAAATCTTTAAGGATTGAAATCACATTTTGTTAATTGCTTAATATGACATGAAGAAGGATCTTATTTGATTTTATTCAAATAGTTTTGATTGACAATAAACATCATGATTTGATAAAACAGATACTTTGAGGCAATTCGATTATGAATCTATTTTTGGACTATTAAATGTTTTAGGAGTTACTTGTGTTCATCGATATTGACTTCGAATATATCTTATCTGTTATCATGAAACTACACGTGACGGTGTAGGCGTAGATGGCCACTTTGTGGTATAGACTACGATAGAATATCCTCCTTGAGAGATGCTATATTATGCTATTAATAGCATGGCTGAGCCAATTCGTACAGCACTGCGATGAGATAACCTGAGCAATTAGGGTATATGATACTTGTCGCTAGGTACATAAGCTAGTTGACCTTCTTGTGTTGGTGATGGTACAGTACTCTCGGTGAAAGGTAAAAGATGATTTTGTTATGTATAAGCATAAGGAGCCGAAAATAATTTCAATGACATAATAAAGTTAAAATGGTTTTGCATGATTTTATTAGAATCATGGGTTGATATAAGTATTTTTAAAGTTTGTATCATAATTTATATTTTACTAGTCTTTTTATTTAAATTATAAAGAGTATGAACTTGTGCAATGGTTTATCGCTTCATATAAAATGTTGGTTGCATATGTTTTGTAAAGCTTTATCACAGGAACTCGAGTTAAAGAAAGTCTATGACACTTATTGAGTATCATGGTGGTCTATTTAGACCTCAGGGGCCCCTCTCCAAGGCCCTACCTTCTTTACATATTTTCAGGATGAAACGTGACATGTGATGAGCGAATGAGCGGATGAGTCTAGGATGACTCTCTTTCAAAGGTATATAGTGAGGCACCACTTCTATTTCGTGGCAACTGCCATGTTAATCGTGTTTTCTTTTATTGGGGTTTGTCCAGGTATTTATTCTATCCTTGTGTCACAGAGATTACATAGACAATTATTATTATTATGTTGGGTTGTAACTGAGAATTATTCATATTGCGTGCATGAAAGAAATATGGTTATCTTTGTTTAACCCAAAAATAGATTTCTTGGTAAAAGTCAATATCAAGAAGAAAACTGTAATGATCCAACTGGTCGTTTTGAGAAATTGCATTCGGCTCGGCAGTTTGAGGTCACGAGTAGCTTCACACAGTGTATTATAACTTGCGTGCATCATCGGTTCGGGTTTTTGAGAGGTTCAGAAAGGATTTTTAGGAGTGACTCTCATTTGAGAAGCTCAAAGTTGAAGGAATTGACCAAGGTTTGACTTTTGAGTATTTAACATCGGATCGGAGTTTCGACAATTTCGGTAAGTCCAGATGGTGATTTTGTACTTGGGCGCATGCTCGGAATTTTGTTTGGATGTTTCTAAAAGGTTTCGGCATCATTTTGCGGAAGTTAGAAATTTAAAGGTTTAGAATTTTCTTAGGTTTGACCATAGTTTGAGTTTAAGTCTATCGGGTCCGAATTTTAGTTTCGAGATTTGGAATAGGTCTGTTTCATCATTTGGAACTTGCCTGCAAAATTTGGTGTCATTTGGAATTGATTTGATATGGTTCGGACGCTCGGTTGCGATTCTAGAAGTTCTTGAAGTTCATTATGATTTTCATGTGTTTTGGCATTCGATTCGTGATTCTAGAGGTTATTTTGATGTTTTGATTGCTCGAGCGAATTCATGTTATGTTTTTTGGACTTGTGAAGATGTTTGGTTTAGAGCCCCGAGGGCTCGGATGAGTTTTGTACACATTTCGGAGTGTTGGAAGAAGGTTCAGCTTTACTGGTGTCTCTGTTCTCGCATTTACGAGGTTTTCATCGCGTTTGCGATGTCCGCATTTGCGAATATAAGCTGGGACAGGGGAGTTCTCATTTGCGAACTATTTCATCGCATTTGCGATTAAGCAGCTCTGCGTTTGCGACAAAAATAGTCATTTTTGCGAAAAGTTTGAGCTCGCATTTGCGAGCCTTGTGTTGTATTTGCGACTTTGACAGAGCTGGTAAGCCTTCTATTTTGTGGTACCTTTGTCGCATTTGCGATCTCGTTGTCGCAAATGCGACATATGAGGCTGGTATTAATACTTCCATTTCGGGACTTAGCTTCATTTTGTCATGTTTTGAACCCTAGCCTCGATGGAAGGCGATTTTGTGGAAGGATTTTCATACCAAATCATTGGGTAAGTACCTCTAATGAATTTTCAATTGTATTTTTTAATTATAAATTAGATTTAACACCAAATTCATGATAATCTAAAGGAAAATTTGGGGGAAATTGTAAAATCTTTCAAAATAAAAAATGGTGATTTGAAGGATAAATTGATGTCGAAAATTGATTATTTTGGTATGGTTGAACTCGTATCGGAAAGGGTGTTCAGGTTTTGTAAATTTTATCAGATTTCGAGGTGCGGGCCCGGGGGATTGACTTTTGTTGACCTTTTACAAGTAGTATAAGGATCACAGCTTTGTTAATTGAAATTGTTTTCTCTTGCATTGTTTAATGTATTTAAGTCGTCTTTGGCTAGATTGAGCCGGGCGGAGATGAATTTTTAAAGGAAAATCTAACTTGGGTATTGATTTATCCGAATTGAGGTAAGTATCTTGCCTAACTTTGTGGGGGAGGGGGGAAACTACCCCGTAGGAATTGAGTAAATTATGCTATCTTGTTATGTGAAAGTCGTGTACGCAAGGTGACGAGTGGGTACACGATCTATATGTGGTAATTGAACGGTTTAGATTGTCTAGTGTCTTTCCATGACTTTAATTGAATTGTCATAACATGTGGCATCTCGTGTTAGTCCACCCTTATATGTTTTATTTGACGTTGTTAGCACCTACTGTACTTCTTACTCGTTATTTGGCCTTAAATGCCTTAGTTGAAGTTATTGCCTTTATTATTATCTTGTTACCTCCTAATTGTTGAGTTTCTTCTATGTCCTTGTGCCTATCTGCTATCTTTCCTAATTGTTGTGATTGCATATTTAGTTATCACGTACCTTACCTGCCCTGCCATTTTGTAAAGTTTGTTGTATTCCTTTGGGTTTTACATGGTTCCTTTATTGTTGTGTACTGATACCCTTGATTGTAGAAATTCTTGTAAATGGAGTTTTTGAATTGTTGTTGTTGATTTAAATTATTGTAAGGGGGATCGGGTTGCACGTCGCAACAGGTGAAATAAGTGTGAATTATGATATTGATATTATATGGTGGGATCAGGTTGCGCGCCGCAACATACTTTGTTTATTGTCATGATATTGATATTGTACGGTGAGATCGGATTGCACGCCGCAACAGGTGAAATAAGGGTGAATTGATATGGTGGAATAAGGGTGAATTTTGATATTGATATTATATGGTGGGATTGGGTTGCGCGCCGCAACATATTTTGTGTTTGTATTTCCTGTTTGTTGCATTGACTTCGGTTCTTTCGTACGAGACTCTGAGAATTTGTATTTTTGGTTCTTCACTATTTTTTCGAGGATCGAGTTATTGTCATTGACTTATCGTCTTACCGTCATTTCTTAAGCTCTTTTTCTAATACTATTATTCTGGTAAATTGATTTTCAAGGTGAATTTACTACGTTGAGTCATTACCCCATGTTCTGCTGAGTGTGTTAGTAATATAGTGATTTTAAATAAAAAAATTAATGTCATGTTGCCTTCTGTGACTTTTAAGTTAAAACTCGTCGTATATTTCGATATTTACCATTTCTAATAGTAGTCATATTTTATTTCAATTGATTTCTCAACTTAATCTCCTTAACTTGTTTGAGGTTTTTATTTACTTAAAAGGGGATCGTTATTGTGTTTTAATTTAATAAATTCTATATTAAATTAAACAGCTTATCTGATGTTGTATTTCATTGGAAAATGTTATTTTATTCACCCAAATAATTTCTAAAATAAACTCATCTTTCTCATTGATTTCCTACTTAGTCTAGAAACTGTAATTTTACTTCATGATATATAAATTGAAAAAAATCTCTTGAACATCTTAATTAGCATTTGACATGGATATTATGTACCGAGTAGCACGTGGATTTTGTCGTGCAAAGTAAGATGGAAAGATGTGGGCACAAGATGCCATGTGTTAAAGGTTTGGAAGTTGTGATTTATGATGTGAGACTATGAGAAGTGGGATTGTTGAAATTGTGTATTAGAAATGATTTGATTGGTTGAGCTGAGTTGACATCGTTTTTCCTACTTGAGCACATTTATACTTCATTTGTACCCTAACTATGTTGTTGTTTAATTACTTGGTTATTTTTCGTTGCCATTTGTGTTTCCCTTATCGTTACTGCTGTATGTAATTTGAAATCTGTATGCTATTGGTATTTCCATAGTTCCGAAGTTGATTGTGATGGACTTACTCCTGGTGAAGCTGATGTTCAACCCCCGTCTTCTCAAGTTAATCCTTCTTCTCCCGTGGATGATGCTCCATAGTTTTTTCTCTCTTGACTTTTGTTGAAGTTTTTTGTTTTTGGTTTTTGTTGGAACTCTCTTCTTATTTTTTGGATAATATTTGGAAGATTCCCCCCCCCCCCAATTTTTGGGGTGATGATATAAATATCTCTTTGCTTCATATTATGCTTTTTGAAATATCTCTTTGTTTCATTTTATGCTTTTTGCTCTTTCAGATTTTGAGTTTATACTTATATTTAAAATACTTTAGTGGACCGTGACTTCAATATGCACGGTGTTTTAGAGGGGCATTTTATATTAACAATATCGATGTAGATGATGTCTCATCTTTATATTGGTGCAAAGATATGAAACATGAAGTAATTTGAGGAAGTTCTATTTTTTGAAGTTTCAAATAAATAAGTTTGTAAAACATTTTCATAACTGCTTTCTTTGTAACAGGTTTACAAATTTGGGTATATCTTTCCATGTCTAAATTTATGGCCTTAACCTAGAAGTTCGTGGAAATATTTATGGCCTTTTTACTGCCTATCCTTTCTGCGAGCTTGAACGCCTTTAAAATTTTTTATTAAAGGGTTTCTTACAACAACAACAACAACAACGACCCAGTAAAATCCAACAAGTGAGGTCTGGGGAGGGTAGTGTATATGCAGACCTTACCCCTACCCTGAAGGAGTAGAGAGGTTGTTTCTGAGAGACCCTCAGCTCAAGAAGACAAAAAAGACGAGAAGAGATGGGAAAGGACAATATATTAGCATCACACAGAAACCAAAGAAATAATAACAACATCATAATAACTAGAAAATAGTTGAAATAAAATAACAAAACCAGAAAATAAGCCCCGGTGCTATGAAAACGTAAGGATAGTAAGAACACAACATAAACCCCTAGCAGTCTAAGGCCACCCTTGTCGAACTAGCCTCACCCCTGGACTCGACTAAGTCCTAACCTACAACCCTAATGCTCGACCTCCACACCTTCCTATCAAGGGCCATGTCCTCGGAAATTCGCACCAACGCCATGTCCTGCCTGATCACCTTTCCCCAATACTTCTTAGGTTGCCCTATACCTCTTCTCGTTCCCGCCAAGGCCAAACTCTCGCACCTCCTCACCGGAGCAGCAGGGCTCCTCCTCTGCACGTGCCCAAATAATCTGATCCTCGTTTCTCGCATCTTGTTATCCATATGAGTCACGCCCACCTTCTCTCGAACAACTTTGTTCCTAATCTTATCCAACCTAGTATGCTCGCACATCCACCTTAACATCCTCTTTCATCTTCTGGATATGAGAGTTCTTAACCGGGTAATACTCTGCCCCATACAACATGGTCAGTCTAACCACAGATCTATAGAACATACCTTTGATTAATGGTGGAACTCTCTTGTAATACAGGACTCCCGATGCTAACCTCCATTTTATCCACCCCGCCCCTATACGGTGTGTGACATCATCATCAATCTTCATCAAGGGTTTCTTCAAGGTTTTAATTATGGCTGAACTATGCACTTGGTATACATATTATTTCCTTGTGTATGCTTCTATGTACATAGTCCCCCAGTGTTAGAGCATTGAAGCATGAGATCTTGAACACTGGATCAACTCCTTACTTTTGGTCATTTTCCTGCAAAGGGAAATACACACGGGACTCGGAGATAATCTTTTAGATGATGACTGCATAACCATTTTTCCATCATAAATGTTGTAACCTAGACCAAAAATAATTTAGTATTTTGCATGTCTTTCGGGTTTAATATCATCATTTGGTACGGGCCAGCTTTTTGCCTATCATCTAAAATGGTTAGTAAAATTCAAACAAACAAAATAAAATTGAAACCTGCATGATACCTGACTGTGGGTATTAAACACTTTTAGAAGTAATACTTTTTCAAATGGACTGCATTCCAATGTGATGGTAACACTTTGCTATCCTTTGTTTCCAACTCGTATGCTCCTTTTCCAGCAATGCCTCTAACTCTATACGGACATTCCCAAATTGGACTCAACTTTCATGTGTTTGCTGCTTTTTTTTTAGCGGAACAAATTTTGAGGATGAAGTACCCAATTTTGAAGTACCTCAGGTTGGCCTTCCTGTTATAGTATCGTTCAATCATCTGCTTTTGAGCAGCCATTCGAATTAATGTCGTTTCCCTATTTTGTTTTGTCAAATACAAATTTACTCGTAGCTCCTCCTCATTTGATGCCTCGGCGGTATGTGTGTACCTCATGTGTGGTTCACCTATCTCCACCAGAATTAGAGCTTTCATTCTGTACACAAGTGAAAATGGGGTTTCTCCCGTACTAGTTTTGGTTGTTGTTCGGTAAGCCCATAGCACACCAGGTAGCACTTCTAGCCATTTGCCTTTTGATTCTTCTAATCGCTTTTTAAATTTTATTTGTCGATTCAGCTTGCCCGTAAGACACTGGGTGGTAAGGTGCAGAAGTGATTCGTTTAATATGCCAGCTTTGGAAAAAATTAGTAACTTTCGCACCTATGAACTGTGGGCCATTGTCATAGACGATATCTTTTGGAAATCCAAATCGACATATAATATTTCTCCAAATGAAATCCATAACTTCCTTTTCTTACACTTGTTTAAAGGCACTTGCTTCTACCCATTTTGAGAAATAATCCGTTAGAATTAAGAAGAATCGTACCTTTCCCTTAGCTTGAGGCAAAAGCCCTACGGTGTCCATTCCCCATTTCATGAAGGGACATGGTGATATGACTGAATGCAATAGTTCCACCGGTCGATGCATATTATTGGTGTATTATTGGCATTTGTCGCACCTTGCTAAGAAGTTTTCTGCTTCCTTTTCTATCTTTGGCCAATAATATCCTGCCCTTATTAATGTCTTCACCAATGATCTTCCCCCAGCATGATTGCCACAATATCCTTCTTGTACTTCTCTCTTGTTACATATCTTGTTTGTGATGGTCTAAGGCATCGTGATAGAGTTCTGCCAAACATTTTTGCAATATAAATTCCGGCAAATTAAGCAATACTGAGTTGCTTTCAACCGTAACAATCGGGATTTCTTCTTATCCTCAGGCAAAATACCATACTGCAAAAAGTTCACAAATTCTTTTCTCTAATCCCAAGTTAAATTATTGGAATTTACCTCACTCTTGGTTTGGTCGAGGGCTGAATGAAACAAATGTACTACAATAGCATTTTATGCATTTGTTACATCAGCGACATACGCAAAATTTGCCAATGCGTCTGCTTTTGTATTTTCCACTCTGAGTATTTGCATAGCTTTCCATGTCTAAGATTGCATAAGCAATTATCTTACCTTTTCGAGGTACTTTTGCATTCGTGTCTCTCTTGCCACGTAAGTGCCTTACATTTGATTAACTACTAGCTGCGAGTTGCATTTGATCACAATTTGTTCAATACCAAGTTCTCATGTGAGTTCCAAGCCTGCAATCACAGTTTCATACTCTGTCTCATTGTTAGTAATTGGGTAGCATTTTATTGCTTGTCTTATGACTTCTCCCGAGGTTGGAATTAAAATAATCCCCAAACCTGCTCCTTTAACATTTGAAGAATCGTTAGTAAATAAGGTCCAAATTTCCAGATTAGCTCCGGTAAATATTCATAGCTCTTTTTCTGCTTCAGGAACTAAGCTCGAGCTAAAATCTACTAACACCTAGATTTTATAACGGTTCTAGGCTGATATATAATATCATATTCACTGAGTTCTATAGCCCATTTAGATAACCTACCTAAAAATTCTTGTTTATGCAATATATTCCTTATTGGGAAAACAGTTATAATAGAAATAGGATGACATTGAAAGTAAGGTCGTAACTTTCTTGACGCCATAATTAAAGTTAAAGCAAGTTTTTCTAGGTGAGGATACCGTATCTCAGCATCTAGTAAAGACTTACTATCATAATAAATTGGAGTTTGTTTACCTTTATCTTCATGTACAAATACCGCGCCGCTACTTCTGACACGGCGAGGTAGATGAGCAAACTCTTTCCGTTTTGGTTTTGTTAACAGAGGTGGATTTGATAGATACGCCTTTAAGTCCTTCAGAGCTTGTTGACACTCGTCAGTCCATTCAAACTAATTTTGCTTTTTCAATACGGAAATGAAATGAACTTAAAGCATATTTCTAATGACTTTGATATAAACATTCCCAGAGCTGCTAATCTACCTGTTAATTTTTGTACTTCTTTCTTCCTCGTGACTATATCGGATATTTCTTCAATAGCTTTGATCTGTGCGGGATTTACTTCAATACCCCTGTTAGAAACAAGAAAACTTAAAAATTTATCTGAAGCCACGCCAAAAGCGCACTTTTCCGGATTTAACTTCATGTTGTATTTGCGGAGAATTTCAAAGGTCTCACACAAATTTTGAAAATGGTCTCCCGCCTATGTTGACTTGACCAACATATCATCTATGTAGACTTTCATAGTTTTTCCTAGGTGTTCTTGAAATATTTTGGTCACCAATCTCTGATATGTGGCTCCAGCATTTTTCAAACCAAATGGCATGACTTTGTAGCAATAAGTCCTTTGTCTGTGATAAACGAGGTTTTTTCCTCATCTGGAGGGTCCATTTTTATCCGATTATAACCAGAATAAGCATCCAAAAAATTTAAAAGCTTATGACCTGCGGTAGAATCAATTAATTGATCTATGTGTAATAGAGAAAATGAATATTAGGAAAAGCTCTATTTAAATCAGTATAATCAACACATAATCGCTATTTCCCACTCTTTTTTGGAACCACAACATTATTAGCTAAACAGTCAGGGTACTTTACCTCTCGTATTAAACAAATTTTCAGAAGTTTTTGTACCTAGTCTTGGATTACTTGATTTTTGAAGGCACATTGCTTCATTTTCTTTTTCTTGACAGGTGGGTGTAATGGATCCTCATTTAGCTTATGAGTCATCGCCTCTGGTGGTATACTTGTCATATCTGAATGCGATCAAGCAAAGCAATCTGCATTAGCACTTAAAAATTCAATAAACTTACCTTTCATTTCTAGGCTCAAATTTGCTCCAATGTATACTTTTCTATCTGGTCAGTTCACAAATAATATTACAACCTCGAGCTCCTCCGTGGTTGTTTTAATGTTCTTATTTTGCTCGTACCTGTTTTTTACCAGACCTCTCTCCGATTACGAGCATCTTGAACCTGGTATTTTATCAACTCTTGGTTGTGCAACCGTATCTTCTTCTATCCGCAGTTTCGTGCTGTATCGATTGTACACATCGTTTCAAGTTGTTGCAGGAAACTCCCGCAAACTTTCTTTCAACCTCCTTGTGGATTTTGAACTTTTCTCGTTCAAGTTGCTCGCGAATGTCATAGCCGCCTAGTTATGAGGTACTTTTTGTAGCATTATTCTCTCATTGGAATCTATCTACGAATTCTCTGAGTAATTTGTTTAATTTTGAAGATATCTTCCATCCCTTTTCAACTTTTTGAGCCCCCAAATGAGCCTTTATAAATGAATCTGCAAGCTCAGCCAAAGAATCAATGGGGTTTTCAGGTGAGAGAGATAGTACCATGTTAACGCTCCTTTTGTGAGAGTTTCGCCAAATTTTTTAACCAAAACTGATCCAATCTCCTACTTGGTTAAACCCTTGGCTTTCACGCCGGTAGTGGACGCGGTTACATGATCTCGTAGGTCAGACGTCCCATCATATTTTGGAATATCAGGCATTTTAAACTTTTTAGGAATCAGTAAGGGTGTTTCACTTGGCTTCCATGGTTGTTGTGAATACTTGTCAATATCCACACCTTTGATCACGGGAGGCACACCATGTATTTTCTCTATACGCTCAATTTGCTCTTCAGTTATTTCTGCAAAGTTAGTACTAAACTTTGTAAACTAGAATTATTTGGTGGAAAATGAAAGAAGAATCTGTGTGCACTATCTATGGAGTGGAGTGACTATCCTTAATCTCCTCTTCCCTATCTCCCACCTGACCTTCCATCGCGAGATTTATTGGGTATTTCTCCACTTTCAGAGTTATCGAGTCCCGAACGCGAATCTCCAAAGTTGTTGTATTAACTTGTGGTGGAGTTTGTGTTGCATTTGGTAATCCTCTAATAAAATCCTGCAGTGCTTCGTTAACATGTTCAACAACAAACTGCTTCAACACATCCTGCTCAACGATTTGGCCACCTCCATATTGTCCATAAGTGTGCGAAGCAGAACTTTCACGTGAGTGCTGAGGAGTTCTCATGGGTGTGTGATATGGTGGAGTTCCACCTTGGTGATTCAGATGGTTGTTCTCGTCAACAGTTAACATATTTAGTTGTTAAAATTGAAGTTTGGAAAGTGAACAAATTATCAGATTTTCGGTAACGAAACCAATTTGTTTAATCCAAAAATAAATTTCTCGGTCAAAGTCAATATCAAGAAGAAATCGAATTATTGATACTAAAAATTTACTTCACTTTCTTAGTAATCTGAAGACTAAGACAAATAATGGAAATAATTGACAAGGAAAGAAAACTCAAAGCAAATTGATATTCTCTCTCAGAATTGCGGTTGAAACCTTTTGAATAAAGTAAAAAAATAATTGCATATATTGATAACGAGTGCATAATTATAACAATTTTCTTACTTAATTCAGGCTTGTTAATGGCATTAACTGTCTTGATTACACGTTACCATATATAATTGTAACGGAAGCATTTATGACTAAAGATTTTCCATAAGCACGATTAATGTCGATTTCCCTTCCTTGTTTATAGCAGATTCATGCATTTTCCCTCTTTATGATATTTATTCATTCCGCTCATATTCCCTCTTTTCCCGCTGTCATGGCCGGTTCCTTTCCTAGATAAACTCTAGGGGTGTTTCTCCCGTGCCTTCTTGAATTTTTTTAATTCGTTTAATTGGAAGTGCCACATGTCACCTTGATGGTAGTCCACGTGTCGTGTCCTGACACCTTGATGGTAGTCCACGTGTCATGCATTTCTCCACCAATACAATCTTTATGAAAAACAATAAGTAACCGAAAAATTAAAAGACTGACATAAATCAACGTAAATCGAATCGATAAGAAGCCGACTTAATCAGTTGGTTTGCTTACAATATTTAAAAAACCGATAAACTTGATTTTATTTCTTTTTAAGAAAAAATTAATCCAAACCGAACCATTAACACAATCAGATGGCAATCCTTACTAAACGGTGTTTCTGCCATTGTCACTATGATGGAGCTTTGCAACCATTTGGGATTTAGCGGGAATAAATTTGTGTCCATTTTATAATTCCGGTACGGCAAAATTTGGGATCACGTTTTAATCTATTGTCGATAGTGTGTTAAAACAGAAATTAGAAAACTGTTCGAAGAAACAGAAAATCTGTAAATGATATGAAATATACCGAGTCCACAATTTCCTTGTGCGTCCTTAAGGAATTTTAACCCCATCAAAAGTTGCCAAGGTAATGGATTAAATCCTCCTAGGATGAAACGGAATAAACCTTCCTACGACAGTGGCAATACAAATTGCAGGATACCAACGAACTCAAAGACGGGAGAAAAATCACACTTACAAATTTGAGAGAGAGATTGCGAAGTAGAATGCAGTACTTTTCAGAAGGAAATTCTGGATTTTCAGTTAGTGAAAAGGAAGCCATGCCTCGGAATTTATAGGCAGTGTGATGTCTGTTCAGGAAGAGGTGTCCGTTCAGAAGGGAAAGGCTGTGTTTGGATTATACGTTTCAGTTAATTCCGTTAATGAACTGACTGGTACTTAATTAATTCTTAAATAGTTAATTAAATAACTTTTGTCCAAAAATAATCTTATCGATCGATCATTTGACAAATCCGAATCCGAATCCGAATCCGAATCCGAATCTGAAGCTAAAGCCGAAGCCGAGCCGAGCGACAACGACGACGCGAGGGTTCTTTCTCTTCAACTCCTTTTAAGAGCTCTAAGAAGTGATTCTATATTTACACACACAAGTGTAATTGTCTTTCACCAATGTGGTACACAGTTCATGACAAAGCTCACTTGATTCAAATTTTCATTTCCCTCCATTTTATTTCCCACCATTTTCCAATTCACACTCCTTGTCTTTAAAGCCCAATGGCTTTAAAGTCCAACAATCCCCCACATGAATGGGAATGGATATAACAAGAATGATCATAGATGAAAGATGTGTGATTTGAAAGTAAGGATTAATTGTATCTGGATAAATAGGTTTCTCTTTGAACTTTTCGTAGTGAACATATGTCGGATATACTTAGTCAATCGGTAGATTTTATATCTTTGAACTGTCGAACTTTAGTGTATACCTAGACAACCATATGTCACACAACCAACCCTTAACCGTCTTTTGGTTCTCATTGTTGTGTTCGTTTCAGCCATGAACACCGCCTGGTTTCATAAGTGCGTAGAGAATTAGCCTTACAGAATTCTCATTGAAGCGGCTTCCACTTCACACTTACATAGGTGATTCCTAAACGTGTAATCCTTTAGATTGACACCACATCAAACTTAGGTAATCATTAAAGAACGTGTAAAGTTCTATCCTTGTTACTATACATTGTCTTCATCACTAGAAGGGACCAAAAAAATTTTTCTTTGACAATGTTGAACCGGTCAATCATAACTTTGTTTGAGCTCCTTGAACCTAGATCTCGGAATATCCAAAATTCTAGGTAGAGTTACCGCCATGATGACTTGTCCTCGGCCATAGTCCCATTCCCTTAGATGATTTCTCAACTCCCTCTCTAGTTAGGCCTTTTTTATGTGGATCCGCCACATTATCCTTTGATCTTACATAATCAATAGTGATAATTCCACTTGAGAGTAGTTGTCTAACGGTTTTATGTCTTCGTCGTATATGACGAGACTTTCCATTATACATAATGCTTTCTGCCCTTCCTATTGCAGCCTCACTATCGCAATGTATGCATATAGGAGCCAAAGGTTTNGCCTTTTGTAAGCGGATCCGCCACATTATCCTTTGATCTTACATAATCAATAGTGATAATTCCACTAGAAAGTAGTTGTCTAACGGTGTTATGTCTTCGCCGTATATGACGAGACTTTCCGTTATACATAACGCTCCCTGCCCTTCCTATTGCAGCCTCACTATCGCAATGTATGCATATAGGAGCCAAAGGTTTTGGCCAGAATGGAATGTCTTCTAAGAAGTTTCGAAGCCATTCAGCTTCTTCACCGGCCTTATCCAAAGCTATAAACTCTGATTCCATTGTAGAGCGAGCGATGCACGTCTGCTTGGAAGACTTCCAAGATACTGCTCCACTGCCAACAGTAAAGACATATCCACTTGTGGACTTTGTTTCTGTTGAGCCGGTTATCCAATTTGCATCACTATATCCTTCGATAACCGCAGGATATTTATTGTAGTGCAAAGCGTAATCTTGGGTATATTCCAAATATCCCAGAACTCGTTTCATTGCCACCCAGTGATGTTTGTTGGGATTATTTGTGAATCGACTAAGTTTACTTATTGCACAAGCTATATCAGGACGTGTACAATTCATGATATACATTAAGCTTCCCAGTACACGAGCATAATCCAATTGAGACGTACTTTTACTTTTATTCTTTACAAGATAATGGTTTAAGTCAATTGGAGTTTTTGCACTTCTAAATTCCAAGTATTTGAATTTTTCAAGTACCATTTTCACGTAATGTGATTGGGACAAAGCCAGACCCTGAGGAGTCCTCTGGATTTTAATTCCTAGAATTACATCGGCCACTCCTAAGTCTTTCATATCAAACTTACTAGCAAGCATTTGCTTAGTAGCTTGAATGTCGGCAATGTCTTTGCTCATTATTAGCATATCATCAACATATAAGCAAATAATGACGATATGATTTGGAACGTTCTTAATGTAAACACATTTATCACATTCATTAATCTTAAAACCATTTGACAACATTGTTTGGTCAAATTTCGCATGCCATTGCTTGGTGCTTAGTTTTAGTCCATAAAGGGACTTAACAAGTCGGCACACCTTCTTTTCTTTTCCCGGAACCACAAACCCTTCAGGTTGGTTCATGTAAATTTCTTCTTCCAAATCACCATTTAAGAAGGCTGTTTTTACATCCATTTGATGGATTTGAAGACCATACAAGGCGGCTAACGTTATTAGCACCCGAATGGATGTAATTCTCGTTACCGGCGAGTATGTGTCAAAATAGTCAAGACCTTCTCTCTGTCTAAATCCTTTGACAACAAGTCTTGCCTTGTATTTTTCAATAGTGCCATCGTTTTTTATTTTCTTCTTGAAAATCCATTTAGAACCCAAAGTTTTGTTACCTGGAGGAAGATCAACCAATTCCCAAGTGTGGTTGCTCAATATGGATTCTATTTCACTATTGACAGCTTGTTTCTAATATTGTGCATCTGAGGAAGACATTGCTTCCTTGAAGGTTCGAGGCTCATTTTCTAGCAGAAAAGTCAGAAAATCTGGACCGAATGAAGTAGATGTCCTTTGACGTTTACTTCTTCTCGGATTTTCCTCATTAGGCATACCATCTGTTGTTACCTCCCGAGGTCGTTTTGACTTTTGGTAGGACGATTCACTTTCCTTTTTATACGGATATATAGTTTCAAAGAATTCAGCATTGTCTGATTCTATTATCGTATTAACATGGATCTCAGGATTTTCTGATTTATGAACCAGAAAACGATATGCCTTGCTATTGGTTACATATCCAATAAATACATAATCAACTGTTTTTGATTCTATCTTCACCCTTTTAGGCTTAGGAACTTGTACTTTAGCTAAACACCCCCACACTTTAAATATTTCAAGTNCATATCCAATAAATACACAATCAACCGTTTTTGAACCTATCTTCACCCTTTTAGGCTTAGGAACTTGTACTTTAGCTAAACACCCCCACACTTTGAAGTATTTCAAGCTGGGTTTCCTTTCTTTCCATTTTTCGTACGGGATGGACTTTGTTTTACTGTGGGGTACACGGTTGATTATTCGATTTGCTGTAAGTATAGCTTCCCCCCACAAGTTCTGTGGTAAACCAGAACTTATTAACAAGGCATTCATCATCTCCTTTAATGTTCGATTCTTTCTTTCCGCAATTCCGTTAGATTGAGGAGAGTACGGGGCAGTTGTTTGGTGAATAATGCCATTTTCCAAACATATTTGTTCAAAAGGAGATTCATATTTGCCACCCCTATCACTTCTTATCATTTTGATCTTTTGTTAAATTGTGTTTCAACTTCATTCTTGTATTTCTTGAATGCATCAATTGCTTCATCTTTACTACTAAG